>JANAVB010004399.1:4530033-4669223 GCA_029216955.1 Iris pallida
CTTCTTAATCTGATGGTAGTCAGTTCTTAAGTTAATCTCCGAAAACCCTTAAGTTCACTCAATTTGGATAGATCATCAGTCGAGAAAAAGTAATTCTTCAGTGCCCTGATAGTCATCCATATTGTTTTATCCTTCTTGGATACAAACAAGACTGATGCTTCTTAGAGTGAAGCTCCGTCTTATATGAAACCCAACACCTTTAGTCCATTGATCTAATCCTTCATTTCCTTGGCTTCCTTCAGGTCGATTCTATAGTATCACTTAGTCATAGGGAAGGAGCTAGGTACTAGGTTAATGGAATATTTCTATGCATAGGGTAATCCAGAAACTATTAGGGAAAACTTCTATCATGAAGATGTAACTAAGATTTTATTCATATAAGAGAATTACAACAAAACTCTCATAATTAATCTAGGGACATCTTGTTACAGCTTCTTAATAGATAATACTACTCAGCAGTCCTAAGTACTATTCTTCATGGTTCTGGTTCTTGCTTGGGCATCCCATTTCTTCCTCTTCTATGATCCTTGATTCTGTTTCATCCCTTCCTACGGTCTGTTGGATAGAGTCCTGAGGTTGTGGCATAATAGACGCTCCGATACGATGATAAGATAAGAGGCAGTCCTTAACTTGATGTTCAGCAGATCCACACACCAAACATTGCCTTAATCTCTTGCGACAAATGTTGGCTTGGTGACCAGGTCTCTTACAGTAGGCACAAGCCAAAAGCTTCTTGCAATATGGTTGTCGGACAGGGCCCAAATATCTTCTATTCTCATGGGTATCCCTCCTAGGACGAGGTTCTGCTCCAACTTTTTAAAATGGCTAAGGTTGCGTCGTTGATATTCTTCATGACTTCTCTCGAGATATCCATCTGTTCAGCTTGAATCTTCTGATACTCTAGGATTTCTTGAAATAGAGCAACCATCTGAGAGGTGTTCTCTGGTACTGGTGAAGCAACATGAGTGGGTACTTCTTCAAAGAAAAGTAACCCAGTTAGAGGAGAGGTAGGATTTGCCAGTGTGGGGAAAACTTCACTGGATGATTGGTGAGGATGATCAATCAGCTGGTTGGGTGAAAAGCTCTGACTTGACTGAAGAGGCGGGGTTCGATCCGGAGATGATACCACATCGCCAGCAGAGTTGGTTTTATCAGTTGGTCATTCTCTGGAAGGTTTAGGATGCAAGCATAAGCAAGGTAACCTACCAGTCTATAAAAATATTTATCATATAAAATCGGTCCTATGTTGTGGCAATTTTGATGTTCTAGTGTTCCTAATTGTTTCTAGTTTCCTAAATTGTTGATTTAGTGACCTGCATGGGCCACCACTAAAAACATGTCACGACCCGGTCCCCAAATACTTGGGTCGAATCGGATCATGCCCAGCCTGCACCGTTGTTGAGACGGCGGCAGTAAGCTGTATTCCATATGCAGGTACAATCAACAACATTTGAAATTTTTAATTGCCAAACATTTAATTTACGATAAAATAAACTTGTTCATTACAAAAGAGTTCACCACTTTTAAAATAACATTAATTTAAATAAAAGACAACAAATCTCCATCTAAGCAGAAGTATCATCATCAACATCAGGAACCTCCTCTGGAAGCATAGCAGGATACAGCTCTGGGTCGTAATAGCTACTAATCTGTAGCTCTGAGTCATCAATAGGACCTATTGGGTGTGGGGAATCCAGTCAGGAAAGGAGCAAGTACAATTATGAAAATAACAATTTGCATAATGAATAGAAAATTGAAATATTAAAATAACTTTGGAAACAATGATTTTCAACTATAAAACAATTGTGATTTGAGTATGCAGTATCTATGACCGGTTTAGGATGATTCACTTGTATCCTATTGATACGGTCCGGCCTAACCCCGTGTGAAGAGGGGTAAGCTCGCACATTCATTTACTATTGGGCTTTGATCATAGATAACTACACTACTCCCCATTATCCCGATGCAATGATTCAATGTGTTACTCTAGGAGAGAGTACGTGTAACAATTGTGTATTTAATATGCAATATTCTAATATTAATTAAACTGAAATTAACACAACCATACTTGCCTTGAATTTCAATTGGTCGAGATTTGTACTTCGGGATTCGAAAGGTCACGTTCTTCCTTGAAATCCTACATTCCGGAGAACTTTATCTCAGAAATACAAATACCAGAAAAATCTAGTTGCAATCTCTATTTGTCTTTCCTAGTCTATTTTAGTTATTAGCTAACTAACACAACATCACAACGTTTACTAATGAGTTTGAATTTAGAAATTCAATTTATTTAGGTTTTTCGGGAAAACTTGTAATTTACCAATTTATTGGAAAAAGATTGGTATTTCTTTTATGACTTATATATAAAAATATATTTTCTTAAATGAGAAAATCGTGAATTTCTAATAAATATAAATTTTTAAAATTAATCCTACGCGTTCATACAACCCAATAAAATAAAATTACTTCCTACTAATTACAGGCCTGGGCTTATGCCCTTACAAATTTAATTACAAATTGAAATAAGAAGAAACTTGTTAGTCTTGAAAATTACCTATAATTAAATAATAAAACTAACAATTGCCAATTTAAATTATATAAAATATATGAGTCTCAGACTCTGGTCCAGTCGTCATGTTCAGCTACTCTGCCTCAACGTCCGGTCGTACCGGTGCGTTTGCATTTCTCTGGGGCCCACTGACCAATGTGGTCGTCGCCCAAAAATATTTATAAAATAATATTTTACCGAAAATTTATTTTGAAAATCATTTAATAATTTTCCCGAAAATTTCGGCAGCATTCCCTCTGTTTTCGGGATAACCCAAAAACTGGGAAACGCTCCGATTATCCTGCAAAATAATTCCCAAACCAGGGATATCCCATAATATATAAAAACAACCACTAATATATTTCCTGAAAATTCTCGAAAATCCCGAAATGATATCAGAAAATTTCACAGACCCAATCTTCCCAAAAGAAAATAAAGCACCTAATATATATTTTTCTTCAAAAGTCAACAGTACAAAAAACTCACAGAAGTTAATTCCGAAAACCCAAAGCCAACAGAGACAAATTCTCTAACCAAGTGAATATCATAATTATTCCGAAAATTCTCGGAAATCTCGAGGATTTCCACAGAACTAAGTTCTGACCAAAGAAATCCAATTTAATCACAGAACCAAACCAATCAGCAACCATTTCCTGAAGAATTTCGGAAAGTCCGAAATTTACGTAATTACAACGTAACCGAAAACCCGAATTCCCGAATGGACCAGAAATCATCATAGACCATAAAAATAATCTACGGGATCCAGAAAATTACCCAAACGAAGTCGAATAGAAACCCGAATCGGGTCTCGGAACCAAACGACACCCCTGGACACGGTGAAGGCGAGCGGGGCCGACGGACGAAGGCCACGCGGCGGGTTGCCGGCGGTGAACGGCGGCGGTGACGGGCGGCTGGCCCGGGGCGCCGGGGTACAGCGGGAACGGCGCGGGGTCGGCGCGGATGAACACGGGGACGGGGCCTCGGGAGGTGCTCGGCCCAGAGGGGTCGACCGAACAGATCGCGGAGACAGTGGTGGCCGGAGTTAGGGATTTGGGAAAAAACTTTGGGAAAAAAATGATGGTGGTGAAGAATGGCTAGTAGGGATGGTTTATATAGGAAGAAAGGGATGGAAGTTACCACATGAAGAAGGTGGAGAGCCATGACCGGCCAGAAGGTGGTCGGTCGCCGGTTACCGGCGGTTACGCCGAGGAAGGGTCGGCCAACCGAAGAGACTTCGGTTTCCATAAACCAACAGAGAATGGAAATGAGACTTAATGTCTCACTCTCTCTCTCCCTCTCTGACAATGAGTTTTAAGAGAGGTTAATGGGTTTACAATTGGGCTTTAAGCTTAATGGATGGTTTGGGCTTGATTCACTAATGTTATAAATTGGTTTAAAACAAAAGAAAACAAATGGGCTTAAGGCTAACTATGGACTTGGGACTTGGTTGAACTAAAAGTTTGTGTAAAATTATTTGGTCCAAATGGAAAAATAGCTTAAATTTCTAATAATTTAAAACTCTAAAAATATTTTATGTTCCAATTGGGTTTAAACCGGATTCGGGTCTGGGCTAACAGACAAAAGTCCATGTTATTTATTTTGAAAAATAATTTTATACCTAATAATAATAATTTTAATATTTAATCTATCAATTTAAAAATGATAACATTATTCTAATAAAATAAAATTAACATGCAAATTAAAAGTACGGGTTTCACAGAAACACACGAGACAAGAGTATCTGATCTCCCGAGAGGGATAACATCTCATGAAGGGATCCATATAGTACTAATCCGTGTTACCAACGTGTCAGCATCATGTAGAATAATCTAAAGCAGGAAATATAATCCTAAACATGATATGAAATGATCAGAGAATGTACTCGCTTGGTATCCTGAATGTCCGAAGATAATATACTGTCCGAGGAGTGGTATCTGTCTCCTATAGAACAGTACAAGTCACAACAAGTCTAAATAAGGAAATAGACTGCTACAATGTATCTACATAAAGTTTGGGGTCAATCTAGGCTAAAGTCAACCTTTGGTCAACTCTAGTCAACCCTAACAGTCAAACTAGATCAATTCTAGTCTAATTAAGTCAAACTAGGTCAAACGAGGTTAAACTTGGTCAAGCTAGTCTGGGTTGGTCAAACCTAGGCTTAACAAGTCAATTCTAGGTCAATCTAGACCAAGGTCAACTCTTGGTCAACTTGGTCAACTCTAGAAGTCAAACTAGGTCAACTAGGGCTAACCAAGTCTAAACTAGTCAAATTAGCCTATGCTAGTCTAACTAGGTCTAACCAAGGCTATACAAGTCTACAAACCAACACATACCTATACACACACACACACACACACACATATATATATATATATATATATATATATATATATA
This sequence comes from Iris pallida, assembly GCA_029216955.1. Lineage (NCBI taxonomy): Eukaryota > Viridiplantae > Streptophyta > Magnoliopsida > Asparagales > Iridaceae > Iris > Iris pallida. The sequence goes on from JANAVB010004399.1 coordinate 4,534,976, forward strand.
TACAAACACTATATACATTATCCATATCATATCAATATGCATATTTACATCTATACATATATAGGCATTTACATACACTACATATATACATTATATATAGTGAGATAGAAAGAGAGTGAAAGAGTGTCAAGTGTGTGTGTGTATAGCATATGTGTATATGTCATTTGTGTGTGTGTTCTAGTGTACAGGCAATGTGAGAGTGTGAGGGAATTTGTGAGAGGAAAAACTGATGTGAGTTTGTGTGTGTCATTCACATGGGTGTGTGTATGTGTTGAGTTAAACTCATATGTGTGAGAGTGTAAATGGTGAACCAATATGTGTGGCAATGTGTGTGGGTGTTGTGAGGAGTAAACCAATGTTTGTGTGTCAATGAGAGGAGTGAACAGTGACAGTGTCATGGATGGCCTGTGTGTGTGTGTGAGTATGTAGAGTGTGTGTGCAAGTGAGTGACTGTGTGTTTAGGGTTGTGTGTTAATGTACCATGGAATCAGTGATAGGTTTCTAGGAAGTGTGTGTGAGCCATGGAGGGGTGTGAGTAAATCTGGAAATCATAAATATGTGCATTGTAAGTATGAGAATGTAAGGATAACAGGAAATGTATATCAGTTTCAATTTTCTGAAACAAGTACATGAAAAATCCCAACCCAATATGCAAAAACCCAAATCAATGATTTCCTTTGCATTAGTACAAACACAACTAACCTATCAATCCTTTATCAGTTAACTAATATGCAAATGAACTAAATTACTCATTATTATCATCCAAAGACAGGAATGAAATCAATTTCAGAAAAAAAAACAATACAGCCACTTGGTATCAGTCGAGTATCAGTGTCAAAGGGAATTCGAATTTTTGAATTCAAAATCACATCTAAAAGCCAAACAAAGGGTTTGTAATAAATGTCATGCATGTGAGGGTACTATAGAGTGTATTCGTGTCCAAGAATTGGACACGAATCGTGTCCAAACAACACATGAACACAGACACTCGACAGTGCATAAACAATCGCCGTGCACGCGTGCACGTGCATCCAACACGCGACACACGACACGACACGACTCGTGTTCGTGTCCAGTGGTGCACCTAGGGTAGCTCTAGGACTGACATACCCTGTATCGAGTCCACGTGACACACAGACACGACACGACACGCATGTCAGTCGTGCCTGTGCACGCACACAGCAGCCCGCGCGCGACAGCGCACGGCCAATGCAACCTCGATTTCTCCTCGTGTAGTGCACGAGATGCTCCCAAATTTTGGGAGCATGGTCACAGACAATGCCCAAGATTCCTACAAAATTTTAGGACACGACGTGTCCTGTATCCTGAGATACAGGGCCCGTGATGCAGGACACGGCCTACGGGCTCGTGCTGCGTGCCCACGCGATAAAATACGACACAAATGGACACGAAACACCCTACCACCTTCACAAAAATTAATACACTCACCTAGATCTATAAATCCATGCAATTACATTTCAAAAATACGAAAATAATTCCCTTAGTGGCATTTCTACAAACACCTAATATACCAATACGATACGTGTCCGATACGGACACGAAATGGACACAAATTGTGTCCAAATCTCGTGGGCAGTTAGGTAACCCTAAAACCTAACCTATTATGCAAAGAAATCAGGAAGAAACAAGGGTTTAGGTACTTTACCTATTGAGTATCAAAACTCAAGAAAAGCTTCAAAGAGGGGATTCCAAAAGGCAACTCCAATCCTCCAAATGGCACACAAACTGAGGTGATCCTCCAAAATCAGTAAATAAACATAATTTAGATCCTATTGCAAAAGACTAGGATTAAAAAGGAGTTAAAATGAATTAAATGGGATTTTAGAGCATGGGAGAAAATACATCTCCTCCAAAATTAGGGCAAACCTAAAAAGAGGCAAGAACACCCTAAGAGTTTACTTATAGGCAAGGAAAACCCTAATAGTGGCTGCCATGGTTGGGTTAGGATTGGTTTTGGGCTTAATTCATGGGCCTATGGCTTAAACACTAGACTTAAAATTGGTAAGTCATAAGTCATTGACTTAAGTCACTAGTCATGGACTAATTCCACCCAAACTAATCCTTCTTACCTTAAAACAAATTTTTAATTACTAAAGTAGGTTAACTAGAGTTAGACTAGGGTCACCAACTAGGGTTAGCTTCTAGGTTAGGCTCCAAAGTCAACACTAGTCAAGTCTAGATTAACCCTTAATTTAAATATACCAAAAATCATATAAATTCTAATAAATCTCAATAATTCATAATAATTCTAAATAATTCCCAAAAGTTCAAAATGACCAAAATACCCCCATGCTAGAAATGTGGCAGTGACATTCGACTTCAAAAACTGGAGGCGCTCGACGAGAAGCGGCTATTGGCTCAACAACATATTGAATTGTATCAAGCCCGCATCTCGAAGACTTTTAACCGCAAAGTTAAAGTTACAGCCTTTCAGAAAGGAGAACTCGTTCTAACAGTCAGAAGTCCCATGACTATGACTCACATGAGCAAAGGCAAGTTCGATGCAAAATGGGAAGGGCCTTATATCGTGAGTAAAGTCTTCTCAAATGGAGCCTATCAACTCACAGAGCTGGACGGTCAAGTTGCAATAATACCTATCAATGGCAAATTCCTCAAAAAGTACTATATATGAATGTAAAATGGATTTCTTATAAATATGATAAGACAGTTCATAAATAAAATTTTATTTTATTTCATCATAAATGATGTTATATGATATCAAGGACGAGAGTCACTATCGTCCTTTTTAAAGATAGGAAGAGGACCACTGCCGTACTTTTCAAAAACATAGTCGGCAAAAGAGCCGAGGACATCTTTGCTTGATTTCACTAGAAACGCACAAGCGGCCATCCTCATGGCCTCTTCTTCTTCAGTCTTCCCTGGCTCAACGAGGAAGTCCAAGATATCCCGTGGCGGCTTGGGTGTAGACGAACATTCGCCCGCCTCCGTCTGCTTTGGCTGAGTTGGCTCGGCTGGGCGCTCCTCAGTGACTTCTTCAACCTTGGGGACAATCTCAGCCTTCTTGGATGCATCTTCAGACGACATTTTGTGTTAAAAGTGAAACTGATCATTCCATCTAAATTTTTGTTCTATTAATAGGCAGAGATTCTTGAAACAGTCGATTACGCGAATCGAAGCGACGTATTCTTCACCCGTTCATCCCATTCATCCGACGGTTCACCCGTTTATTCCATTCATTTGACGGTTCATCCGTTCATTCCATTCATACGACGGCTCATCCGTTCATCCCGACGATTCATTTCGTTCATACATTCTGACGACTCATCCGTTCATCCATATCAACAGCTTGTCACGTATTTATTACCTCTGATTAAGTTGTCTACCGAAATAATGATATTCAAAAAAGAAAATTATATTCTGCCATGTCCACATTACCTCTGAGCAGATATAATGAATATAATTATTTTCTAAATCAAGAAATATATCATATCCTGAACCTCTGAATATATTTTCTATCGCTATTATTTATATCCGTAATGGGATATGCAACAAATAATAGAGCCACAAAATAGTGTCTTTTCATTGATCAAGATAAAAGATATTACAAAAAAACATATCACAAAGAAGAAAATACAAGAAGTTTTCTTTCACTCAGTTGGTGGGGTCATTAGATTAGCTATCTGCTGCTTCAAGGTTTCGAGTCATTCTTCACGAGAATCCAGCACCCGCCTTCTAGCCTCCGCCATTCCAGATTCAGCGTCAAATGTTGGCAAGGTCACTAGTCGGCGAGCGATTTCATCATTATGAAACTTGACAAAATCATTCTTCTCATGGGTCAGAATGTCTAGTTGCTGAACTGCAGCTTGATGCTGAGTGGTCTCTTCTTCAAGAGCAAGTTGAACGATTCTCAACTCCTCTTGAAGTCGAGCAAACTCTGCCTTCAGACCAGCAACCTTCTTCTCTTTCTCCCCAGCAGCGGACGCTATTATATCCATCTGAGGATCATATTCTGAAGATTTTGTGGCAAAAGTGTCCAAAAATTTCTTGAAATCAGCTTTCGTGACCTCAGCTTCTCGAGTCATCCTTTCGAACTCGGCATTCACCAGTGGCTCTACCTCCCCTCAGTTGAGATCTTTGTAAATCCTGATTGATTCCTCCAGCTCGTCCAGCACATGTTCAAGGTAAGCAGCCTGAGCTTCATCGCCTTGATCTCGGATGCCGCCGATCAGATAAGAAGTTGGACTTCTGACAGTTATGAAACCAACATTCTTTTTCTCCATTACCCTTTCTACCAAAGGTCCCAAAGAACTGAAGAAGAAATTGGTAAAAGAACCAACTACAAATTTATTGGTAGCTACTGTACTAGGTGTAGCAGCTATTCCTACAGAAGCTTCAGCAGCAGATGCATGTGAAGGCGAAAGTTCGACTTTTTGAACATCGGCCGTAGCCTCTTTTGACAAAGGAGCCATTGTAGAGCTAGTTGCCCCTCCCAGGTGTTCCTTTGTGAAATCAAATAAACATCATCAGTCTACTGTCACTAAGGACTATTACAAGAGATCAAAATAAGGGCAAGCTTACCAAAGCTAGGTTTAATGACAAGATTGTCATTTAACGGGATAGGCTGGAGCCTCGCGAAAGTAGTTTCAGACATTACTGCCTGACTACTTCCCGCTTCAGAGCCGCCTGATAGATGACGGCTGCCGCTGGCTATCGCCTCTGTTTGTACTATGTCAGTGCATACCGGAAGAACCGGAGAAGGTTGAATTTCTGTATGAATGAAAGTTAAAATATCAGTCATCTGATCTATAAATGAAGATTACTAAAATCAGTCAATACCTCTTTGATCGGGGACAATAGCTTTCTCCGGTGCTGCTTCATTAGCAACATTCTTATCCTGAGATACATGGATACCAGCATCCTCTTCCGGAATTAAACTGTCATTAACATCCTTCGTCGATGTTTTCTCGTCATCTGCCTCCTCCTCTTGTGCTTCCTCATCATCACTTGCATCGACTGGGTCTATATCATGGAAGTCGAAATTACATCCATCCAGAGCCTCGATCATCAGTCGATCTTCTTCAGCACGACACGATCTTGGTGTAGCTGGAAGTTGAGCAGCTTCCATTGCAAGTATGGGAGATGGCAATACTTCAACAGATGATTCCGACTCATTAATTGGGATCGAAGTTACAGTCGCTTCTGCAGCCTCATCTTTTGTTTTCGCAGTCTCTTCCCTTGTGTCTGCGACCTTGTCCCTTATCTCTGCACTGGTAGCTCCTTCTTGTGTATCTGTCACCTGCTGAGGCTCAGGAGCAGGTGTAGGAGAAGGCATCATAACCCCGGCGGCAGCACTTATCAGGGCAGATGTATGGATAGCTTTTGGGGGAGTCGCTACCTTCTTTCTGAAAGCAATTTTCTTTCTGCGTAGAGGTTCTTCGGGGCTCTCTACGTCTGCAGCGTGTGTTGGTCTTTAGATGGAAGTCGGGGTCGTCACCTCTTCTCTGTGAGCCGACTCAGCCTGTTGTCGAGACTGCGATCGAGTAGTGACCCTTTCCGAAGAGTCTACAGCAGTCTTCTTCTTAGAGACAAGAGAAGAGGGTTCTTTTGCCTTCCTCTTCTTCTCCTTGATTGGAGATCTTACAACATTCAAAGAAACACGCAGCGGTTCGTAGACTTCTTCAGGGAAATTGGCTTCCCTTGAAGCTTCTAGAGGCGCATCAGCCGGCTCGTGCTCTTCATCATTACCAGGAGGCAACAAAACAGGTGCTCCTTTTCTAAATCGTGTTACCGTCGCAAAGCTGTCTGTTAAATTGAAATTCTCAGCAAAAGTGTTTGCTGACGTATAAAAGATCGAATAAGTATACAGCATGCGTGGGCCACGGTCGTTCCTTGTTGGCATCGAGAACGTCGTCTTTGTGTCATGGGCATTGTAATAGGCCCAAGTCCGGGCTCCATCAATCAAATAATCTTTTCCCTGTAGGCATGTTATGGCATTGCCTACGTGGAATTGGTCGTAGCCGAATTGGCGTGCAAAACGGCTTGGGAGATAAGGTTCAAGATAGCATTCATCTTCGAACCGGTATACTAGATGTGATGGCCGAATCGTCCTCAGCCAGTCAAAAGCTGTATGGCCCAAAGGCTGCATTCTCACTGAGTCGACGAGGTTCGTTGACATATATTCGTAACCGGCTGGAGGCGGAACACAGTAGAAGTTCCATCCTTTGCCCCGGTTCAAGACTCGCCTGCAGTCTTTCAAAGTGGTATAGATCCACTTACATCCAGAATATTTTCTTAGAAAACTGCCACTCACTGCTCCCATAGCAGGGTTCATTAAGGAAGGATGGTGTAGAAGCAGCCATCCGAACAGCTATGTATACGGCAGTTCCAGCCGAGGAAAAATCCCTTTTCACCTTTTCCTCGAATCATCGAATCAACGAAGAGACGGAGGCCGACGTTCATTCTGCATGTCATTGCTGACAATAAATCCATCCGGTAGCCGAAAACTAAACGGACGGCAGCAAACAGTACGCCGCGATGGAAGCGGTCAACTGCACTGGCCCCAGGAACGACATACCGTCGAAGCCAGTAGGTAAGGAAACCTGCCAGTTGGGCTTCCTTTGACATGGGTCTGTAACCCATCCTCATAAAACTCTCGACGATGTCTTCTTTCTTGAAAGGAGGATACTGAAGATCATCCTCAATCTTGATATCCATCTCGTTGTGCGTCTCCATCAACTCTATCACCTCGCTATTGCTAAGCGGTTTGAAAAAGTTGGGATTGCAGTTCTCATGTTCTTTGGTCTTCTTCTCAATAATATGGTTGAGGAAAAGATATGGCAACCACTTGGTCGAATAGCACGTGCTGGCCGTGCCACTATTGTAGTATAGAGAACAAATCTTGTAGTGGCAGAGTAGCTCTTCAAAAATATCTACTATACGGGCATTCTCCTGACGCAGTCTGTCCAATTCATCATTTGTCGGGACAAACTCTTCATAGGGGATGTCCCCCATCGGCAGATTTGAGATGTACTTTATCTCATGCAAGGCTAATCCAATTTCCCCATGCGGCGTCATGAAAGTCCCAGTCCTATAATTGTATCTCTCTGCCAACGCGAGGAATAGATGTGGATTCGGGGAAAAGCTATAGACAGTGGCGTACACTGCCTGATACAAATCAATTTCTTTAAGCTGATCTTCAAATTAGACTAATATCCAATTGGCTATACAGATCCACCTTTTATTGTCCGGGTTCACAAGACTTGTCAATCGCAGATCTTGGTCCGGATACCTCCCTTCCACCTTCGCAAACTCATTTGCGAATATTGGAGCTCTTACTGGTAGCAGCAGAGAAGAATCTTTCGGCGGAATGCAACCGGGTTTTAGTCCTCTGAGTAGAGAGCTATGTCACTCAGAAGAACTGTAGTATATATCTTTATGGTCTGGCCCCTTCTTAACACAGATATTACCCACTCGGGCCTGCTGCAACGGAGTTATGTCCCATTCCATTCTTCTGGGATAGCTTGCAAAGGCATATCTGGCCAGAGGAAGACATCTGGAGATCTCTGGCAGAAGTATCGTCTTCTCGCCCCTTTGGAAGATTCTCTGCTCCATGCGAGGCCTTGGCTGAGAATTCTTGTCAAAAGCCTCACCAAACAAGAACAGAGGTTTCTTATGGGTGACAGTATCAGCAATTTGAAGAGGCTGCCCGTTCATCAGACACAATAAAGTATCATTATCCTGTGCAATCAGGACAGCCTGCCGAGATGACGGTAAAGCATATTGAGGAAAAGAGACATGTGAGAGATCTTCCTTGAATGCTGATTCAGACAGAGATCCTGCAAAAACCTCGTAGTTGGGATCTTCTTTGAGGTTAACTGCATCAATAAAGAGACAAAGATCAGTATGTGTAAAAGAAATCAAAAAAAATTTCTTCACAGTTCATCAAATTGCGCTGTGTGAAACAATCTATCAGATTGTGCCAGCACAGTCAACGTGCACAAGACATCAGATTATGCCAGTCCTCTTGTGCAAGACATCAGTTTGCGCTAGCATGGCTGACTTACGCAAAACATCAGATTGCGCATCAATGCGCAAATCGATGTACTGCGCTGAATACTCTGTCAGCACTTTCCAACCGATTGTGCAAAGATACAGTTTTCATAAAAATAAAAACTGTTGAACATGCAGCCGAAACCCTAAACAGGGTGGCTAAGTGGTTAAGAATACCATCAATCTCTAAAAAGAGAGAGGCATGAAAGTTCAAAATATCAAAAACCCTAAAAAGGGTTTCGATCATGGTTCATCATTCACCTTGCAGAGCTGGGTGGCCCGTCTCGTGACGAGATACTCGTGGTGCAACGTGAGTCGAAGGTTCGGCAGGGGCCTTTCCCTTCTCAGTGGCCGATCGCTTGGGCGCCATTGATGTTGATGACGAGAAAAAGAAGAAGTCGGAGTAGGAGAGGAGTTTTTACTCTTGAGGATTCGAAAGCAAAGTAAAGATTAAAAAGAATGGAAGATGAAACTATTTATAGTTTCTCACAGAATCGTAACAGTCACCTCCGATTGCGCCGCAAAAGACGGAGCTAATTCCTCCAAACACGCAACCCAAGCGCAACTTGATTTTAAATTTGAAATTCAAAGTATTTCGAAACTTTGAATATTTTCAAATTTTAAAAACTTTGAAGGGGGTCTTGTAAGTCCTAAAAATCAAGTTGCATCCATCAAATAGGCAGAGAAGTCTAAATTGCGCATCCTTCAAATGAACTGCACTGTAGACATACTGCACTACAAATCAACTGCGCTAGCTTGAACTGCGCCAATATCCGAGCGCGCTATGCTGACGTGGCAACGCCATCATTATCTGACAAGAAGATCAAATGTTCTGACAGCCTGACAGCCCGAAAAACGAGGAGTCTGTTCGTTTCTCGTGCCGCGCCGCCTTCTAGGACAGCTGTCCAAATCCTAGCACGGTCCAGCTGCCAAATCCTAGCGCATTCCAGCTGTCCTAATACAGCGCAATCTGTCGACCAGATCTGAGCGCTGTCTGAATCTAGCGCTATTCAAGTGGCGCAATCCATCAAACTTGTTGAAGATAATTGACATTTATTACGTGGCTTACATGCCATCAATTGCTCACCACGTGGCAACCGTCTGTACACGACCAAGCGCATTTCAATCAAACAATGCCACGCGTCTGAATACGGTTAGCCCACGATCGAGCAACTGCCCAATGGCTAGCACAGTTTGCTGTCTGCGCAGTCTGTCTCCAGCGCAGTTCATTGTGCGCAATCCAGAATAACTACAAAATAGTTATTTCTAGAACTCTATAAATAGAGTTTCAAGTTCTTCATTAAAGAGGATATTATCATCAGAGATCAGGAGTTCTTGTCCAAGTGCTGCTGCATTCTTCAGAGGCTATCGTCTTCAAAGTTCACATCGTCCAAGGGATAAAGCGATCGTCTTCAGATCGAATTCCTATAGTTGTACTTTTCCAGAATTTATTGTACTCTTATACTATTCTTTAAAGTTTATGAAATAAAAGACTTTTGTTTTTGCAAACAGAAGACTATTTATTGGCTATAAAGAGGCATAATGTATGGATCAATATAATCTTTTGTGAGCTAGAGAGATCATGAGCGTTGTAGCCAGTTGGCACATTCAGTTGGGCTATTCAAGCCTTTGTAATCTTCAGTTTATTATTAATAAGAGAGCTTCTTACTATATACTATGTTTTCTTCCGCTGCTTATGTTATCAGTTTGAGATAAACACTATGTGAACCTATTATCTTGCCTTGCACGAGCACAATTCCAGGCTCGTGTGGCATCACGCCCCAGCAAGGACGATGATTAGGATAAAATCTAGCAAGGAAGAGCGAGTTCTCGAGTCGGGGCATGACATCCTACTGCATCTATTTCCACAAACACCCTAGCAAATCCTATTATTGCTCTTGAGGTGGTTCTCTCATCTACTTTAATAGGTCTACCGATCAAACTAGCAAGTTTCATCATCATTGGTGCACTCCAGTAAAGGAGCAGGAGTTCGGGAAACCTAATCCAGATTGGAACCGAATGCAAAATCTCACGCTCACATCTTGTCTCCGGCGTCTAGGCCTTCATCATGATTAGCCTCCCATCGAACGTCCAAGACCCTCCTTGTATGACCCACTCCGTATCCTCATGCATGCCTAATTGAACAAAGTAAAACCCATTGTTGTGCGAGAAGAACTCCATACTACCTTTCGGGCGCTATACACGCTCGACATATGCCCTTATGTGGGAATAGAATGGTCTATTGCCTAACACGTACAATATAATTATATTCTTCCAATATTCTTTAGTCTCCGTGAGATCCTCCTTCGAGAAGGAAGCCCGTAAGCCATTGGCCACCCGATTTGGCGCGACATAGTGCATCAGTCCCTGTCCAGACGGTGCTTTTGTGCGAACGAAGTCCGCCCATGACCTTCCCGACGATCGGGATCCCATCGGAGCCTTCACTTTGTCCACCGCCGATTTTGCCATATTTGATGAAACTGCTGGTCTCATCGTCTCCCTTATCGACGGGATCACACCGTCCTATTGGGAGAAACCCCTCTGACTAGTCTCTAGCCTCTTGCTCCCCAGATAGTTCCTCTCCTTCCTGCTAGTCCACCCTTATTAGCGTACTTTGGCACTCTACCTCCCTGCGTCGGATTCATCCTCCCGTTCCTTCCCCTCGGCCTCCTTTCCACAGTTGTCCATCCGTCGTCCACCTCCCTCCCGAGACTTCCGGCTGTGTGCCTTGGATCATCATCGAGCCCTAGATGTTTCAGCCGCTATTATATATTCTTTATATATATATATATATATATATATATATATATATATATATATATTGGTGTGAAAACAGAAGAGAAAGAGAAGAAATTGGTAGTCCGAAAGAATGTGTGCATAGCCTTTTCTCATTGATAACATATATAGATGGAATATGATAGAGGTTGTTGTGGGTATGGATAAGGGCATCCATATTTGGATCTATCCAAATCACAACACTCTTCCTTGGATACCTACTTTAATTATTGCCTCATTAAAAACTTTTCTAAGGAAAAACCCTTTGAAAAAATCTATAGAAAAGAAAAGAGTACAATAATATTTTTCAGGAATATGGTTCTTCGGGAATCTAAGTGGGTGTGAATTACACTAGCTCGTTAAAAAATTTTGAAGAAAAAATCCAGTAAAAAAACCTCATCGAAGGAAAAAAAGTACAATGCACAAAGACATGCTTTAAGATGTCTACATTAGCATCTTCAGGATGCTTGTATCTATAGGATGCTCTTCCTCAAAAATATTATATTCTTGTTCTTATCAATTCAAAATAAAAAATCAACCCCCAATATAATTTAAATATTATATCTCACCCCCAACACTTTATTTGTCTATACATTATATACTCATATCCTTATGAAAAGGTTGCAGGCTTTATTTATGATTCCTGAAAGCTTGTAACTCCCTCTGATATACTGAACTGTTGAAAACATGGACATGCACATCTTCTGTTTGCTTTGATAAAATTGTCGCAGTAATTTGATTTATTCTCTCTAAAATACCTGCAACATTATTTATAAAACATACCTTATTTGTGGTATCCCCTTAATAAGTATCAGATAAATACCATGCATCTGTATATCTCATTAGATCAAAACATTTATCAAGAATAATTTATGTACCTGATATTATTCTAAAATATTGTGCAGAGTGAATGACAATAAAAAAAATTTATATTCTTTAAATGGTACTTTAGGACCCAGAACATGTTCCTTTGGTTGTAAAAGATCCTATTAACCTGACCATTATAGGTATATCATTCATATTAAATCTCTACAGGAGATTTATAGTAGATCTCTTCTAAAGATTCATCTTTTCATGAGATCTCTTTTGGAGATTTATCTTTATCTCTTCTGGAGATTTTCTCTCTTCGGGAGATTTTCGATCTCTTCAGAAGATTTTCGATCTTCTTCAGAAGGTACTTTAATCTCTTCAGGAGATCTTCTCTTCAGAAGAAAAAGATCTTCTCTTCAAGAGGTACGTTTGGATCCTTGAGCTAACATTGCTCTTATACGTTTGGATCTCTATTTGTTACAAAAACCCATTCAAAATCTATCAGGTTTATTCCTTTTGGGTTTTATACTGTAGGACTGAGCACACCACGTCTTGCGAGATATATCGTATCTTTCCATTTGATTATTCATGGTTTTAGTGTTATTTTTAATTTTATTACCTTTCTTTATTCTTATTTGATAATGTCATTTATAACAAACTTCTTAATTCGAAAACCAGCTGGGTCAGACCCCAGAAAGAGCAAGTACCACAAGGGAGGCTTCATTTAAGAGCTAAAATCAGCATGTCAGAACATAAACAAGAACAATAATAGGAAAACATGAAATGTAAATAAGGCAACAAATGACAAAAGGACGAGGAACTATTCCGGAAGCCAGGTTACAATCCTTAAACCAAACAAGGACCGGGATTGTAACCCTTCGCCTGAACAGAACCGGGCCTCTAGCCATTTATTGCTATGAGTAAAGTGTAAGCAAGCATGTCCTGAGATAGCCATGTACTGGATCTAGGCAAGACTAGACAGGATTGGACTTCATCCAACATTCACGGCCAAGCAAAAGTACGGCTTGATACTTTAACTAACTAGGGTTATCACAAGCCTAGTTACTAGCAAGATGCAATGAAATATTCCTACGGCCACAAGCCCTGCAGACTATCCAGGTTATCCAGACGCAAGTACAAGAGTTATCAAGAATCATTAGGTGACTTGGAGTGCAACACATGGCAGTATGCATAGTACTTGTTTCATTAAATGCCCCACATGACAGTGAGCTAGAAATGTGCCCTACTCGACGATAGGCTACAAGTCCACAAGGAAGGTGCCTAGATAACGGGATTACTTGTAGCCGAAATATCTCTATCTATATGAGCTACTTGATTTATCTAATCATTGCCCTAGCCAGATTCAGTCTGAATTCTTGACCGTGGTACTCAGGAATCTATGTCCTAGACATGATGCAAGGCGAGACTTGTAGCTTATACAGACATAATCAAGAGAAATCACCCATGGTGTCAAGACGAGAGTTACTTGTACTTGTTACTTGTCAGAATTACTTGGCAGGAGTGTGCTTCGACGGGCCACTATTAAGCTTATCATACTATGCAAGGTTTACTTGTTTCTTGTCAAGAGTGTGCCTCGACAGGCTACTATCAAGAATTTTATGCCAGGTTCGTGTTATCATGTCATGTTCATGTATCATGTCGTGCTCATGGCTAAGTTAATACAAGATATGCTCGAGATTCACAATCATCAAATTGGGTAGTCGCAAGTTAGCTGAGCACAAAATGTAAGTAATTTAAACATAAAACTACATACTAAAGATGAACATGCAGGAGGCTAAGTCATGCGGCCAAGGCATGCGGTCAAGACTCATGCGACCAAGCCTGCAGTCCGCAGGACTTCATGCGGCCAGGGGTCATGCGGACAAGCAATGAAGTCCGCATGACTTCATGCGGCCAAAGCTTCATGCGGCAAGCAATGAAGTCCGCAGGACTTTATACGGCCAAAGCTCATGCGGCAAGCAATGAAGTCCGCAGGACTTCATGCGGCCAAAGCTCATGTGGCCAAGATATGTGGCCCGCATGATTTTATGCGGCCAGGGCTCATGCGGCAAGCAATGAAGTCCGCATGACTTCATGCAGCAAGACTTTATGCGGCCAAGGCTCACTGCTGTCACCTCCAGTTTTCACAAACAGGGGTATTTTGGTAATTTTCCACTTTAAAAATTATTTTGGAATTATTTAATTATTATTTGTATTATTTTGGGGTTATTTGAATCGGGTTCGAATTTCAACTCATTCCGACTTGTTTTGACTTGTTTCGGGGACCCGGGGTATTTTGACCTTAGCGGGCCCACACACTAGTTAGCCATGGCCCACATGTTAGATATTTTGGTTAGAGACTAGACTAATTATTTTAGTTAATATTTAGTTAGAGGTTAGTGGTTTCGGTTTGACTAAACTACCCCCGACTTAACCCTTTCCTATTTATTAGCTATTTAAACCATTGGAGGGCAAACTTGTAATTTACCAAATAGGACAAAAAGAACCTTGTGGCCGGCCATAGAGTAGGGATAAGGAGGAGAGAGAAAACCACTTTTTCTATTCATTCTCATCCACTTTTTCTTCTTCTTCTCCAAAGGCTCCATCCACTTTTGAAGCTCACCATTGATTTCTTCTCCAAACTTGGTAATCTCTTCTCCAAATCTATTTCTCTTCTCATATAGATTGGATAGGAAACCCATTAGGATGATTCCCATGGTGGTGTCCCCATTAGAGACCATTTTTGTGTCCTTTGGATATTTCTAGGGGTGTCCACATGTAGGTTTGTATCCCAATAGAAAAAACCCTCTTTTGGACACATGGATATTGTTTTAATATTGTTTTTGTGTTGTTCTCATTAATATTCAGATTTTGACATGTTTTAGAATGAGTTTATTCAAGTATCATATTCATTTTTTTCATTTGTTTATATATGTGGTTATATATATATATATATTTCTATATATATATATATATATGTATATATATATATATGGCTTATATATATATACATTGGTGAGTATTTTGTGGTGTTGTTGTGTGCTTGGGCATGGGGCCAGGTTCGGCCAGCAAGGGGGAGTGGGTGTGTGTATATGTATATGGTTTCATATCTAGTAATCTATATATATATATATATATATATATATATATATATATATATATATATATATATATATATATATATATATATATATATATATATATATATATATATATATATATATAGTGGCATATATATATGGTTTATATAAGGGATGTATATATGGTTGTGGTGTGGCTTTGTGTTAGTGTGGGGGAGAGCTGCCAGGTTCGGCCAGGTTTGGCCTAGCATGTGTGTGTGTGTGTCTATGTTAGAGAGAAGGGGTGTGTAAATTAGCATGTGTGTGTGTGGGGTATTTGAGAGGGGTTTGTTATGTGTGTGTTGTGTTTGTAGAGGGAGTATGAGAGGCTATTAGATTTGTGGGTGTGTGAATGAATAGGAGGTGAGGAACCACTGTCCAAACCTGTCCCCAAATGTGCACAAACAGCCCCTGTTTCAGCCCAGTTTTCCCCTTTGCATTGCTGTCCTTCAAGACCACAGAGCTGTCACTATAACCCATGGATTTCAGCCTCCAAACCTGCTACTTGCAGTCCCCAAACAGCCCTACTTTTGCCTTCACAAATTCAGCCCAACATGCCCAAACAACCATCACCTTGCTGCCCCTAAACACAGCCATATAAACCCCCACAAACCTGTCCATATTCAGCCACAAGTTGGCCTACAAATCAGCCCTTGCATCCCCAAAATCAGTCCACATACTTACACCTAAAATCAGTCCAATGCATCACCAATTTCAGTCCCCCATTTCTTTCATTTCACCCCATACAAACCACCACAAATCTGTCCCCCTAGTACCACTAAAATTCAGTCACACATGCCACATAACAGTCCAAATATTAGTTGTGTGTGTGTGTAGTTGTGAGAAGTTTTTGAGGTTTGTGTGTGTGAGAGAGAGAGCCTAGTGAGTGATATTAGTATCCCATAGTTAGCCTATGTGCAAAACTAGTAGGAAACCTATAGGGGAGACTTATAGAGTGTGGTATCATGTGAGAATGAGTGGTGGGGTGAGTGTGGTATAGAAAAGGGTAAATTCATGACATAGGATAGGTAATAAGGTAAACCTATGCCCCGTATCCTAACATGGCCTAGATACTTAGGATACCCAAATTTCTTGGTAGGTAAACCTTGGATAGGTTGATATCTAGCTACCCTAAGGAGCCTAGGCTAGTGCCATGGGTATTTGCAAGGTTTCCTTGGGTTTGGGCAAGGTATCGGGATTTACCTTGGTAGGGTAAATACTAGTTTTGCATAGAAATAGGATACTTGTGTTAGAAGCCTAAGATAGAGTTAGAACTTGATTTCCGTGGTTGGTAATGATCAAATATGGTACTCAAAGACTAGTTTTGACGTCGGTTGACCTTTTTGACCAAAAGTCAACAAAAGTCAACCGAGAGTCAAACTTAACCTTTAAGCGACCTGATTTGACCGAAACCAACCCAGAGTTGACCAGTTGACTGAAAGTCAATAGTTGGTCAACAATTGACTAGTTTGACCCAGAGTTGACCAGAGTTGACTTTTTGACCAAAAATCAACTGTACGTCAACCGTTGATCCCGATTGACCTAGTTTGACTTGGAATGACTCCCAGTGACCTAGTATGACCTAGTACGAACCAATATGGCCTAGTATGACTCAGTTAGACCTAGATTGACCTAGTTTTGACTTAGACTTGCATTCATGACTTGTATTAGTTTCCTTTTCAGTATTTAGTCCTGTTTGACTCATAGTATCTTATCGTAGGTCTGTGATCGCTCTGAGCGTCTGTTCACTCTATCAGCTCAGGTCCACATGCGAGTACATTCACTGATAGTTTTCATTGTCTTGATATCTACTATATCCAATTCAGTCGTAGTGTCTTACTCGATTCTCGACACGATAGTTCACGGACTAGTATTATCGAATTTCGGTCATAAGATGTCATTCTTGGATTTCTTGGGATACTGGTACTTGCTTGGTCTTGATTCTTGTACTTGTATTGACGCCGATTCCTGAAGAGGACTTGCTCCCCTCTTAGGGAATCCCGCGTCATGACGTGCTATGACCGGATCCATTTTACTATTCGGGAATGGGGGAATTATTAGGGGTTATGTGATCAAGCCTTCCTGTAACTATACATTGCTAGCATCACCCTCGCCTCACGTAGGGTGTTCCAGACACCCCATTACCGGTTATCCAGGTTGGACGGCATGATTCTCCGTTGAGTACACCGCAGATTGCCGGGCCAAGTGGATAACCATCTCTTGCTTACCTAGCCGATCACATATCGCTCTAATAATTCAAAACACCTTTTTACTTTATTTGTCATGTCTTATATTCCAGTTTCAGCTTTACTTACTGTACTTTTACCATGCTATGATTCATTCTCATATGCTCTATCTGTCTTTTATACTGTACCTTGGTTATGGGACTAAGTTCTGTTTGAAAGAAGGGTTACAACCCCGGTCCTTGTTTGGTTTAAGGGTTGTAACTCGGCTTTCAAATGGTTCCCAAGTCGCCAATATCTTTGTCTTGTATTTTATTATTACTGTCTCTTATAGTATTTCTCAATTCATATGGAACTGTTGTTGGTGTTTGTACTTGCTCATTTTCCTGACAGGATACCGTTGACAAATTTTACAGATGATTTAGAGGCTGATTGCCCGACTTACTATGGGATAGAGTCGGATGGACTGGACCTAGACAGTGGCTTAGTGGTAGAGCCACTAGACTTCGCCCACCCGGAGTAGCCTAGTTAGTTAGGTTTGCCTGGCCTGCGAGCCAGCTAGTTCATTTCTGTTGTAGTATCTTTATACTTATTATTATTCTGAGACTCTGGATTGTGTTTAGCTGTGACTTGTGGATATCTTGGACTCGTTTCCTGTTTATCTATCATATCTATCTCTTTTCATGCTATCTACCTTAGCTTTGATTATGTGATTGAGACTGTATTGCTATGTCACCTCCGTTTGGAGTGTATATAACTGTACAGGTACATTTATCTGTTATTAGTCGTAGTATTTACAGACCCTATGTACAGTGTTCTACCGCCGATTCTGCGGCGTAGGCTGGACGTAACCACGTGCTCGTGTCCCTTTTCAGGGTGCAGGTCGTGACACGTTTTTGTGGTGGCCCATGCAGGTTAGTGTCGCAACTAGTGCAAACTCGTAATGGTGCTCGACTTAGAGGGCTAATTACGAGCCTGCGGTTAGGACATAGGATTAGGGTATGATAGGAGTTACTCAATCACATGCTAGGAAATTTTTGATCTTTTGATTACCATGACAAATTCTTTTACATTG
Organism: Iris pallida; assembly: GCA_029216955.1. NCBI lineage: Eukaryota > Viridiplantae > Streptophyta > Magnoliopsida > Asparagales > Iridaceae > Iris > Iris pallida. The sequence continues at coordinate 4,552,969 of JANAVB010004399.1, forward strand.
AATTTAATTGTCCGTCTTTGATATTCCTATCATGTGCCATATTGATTCCTTGTTTCAACCTATCCTTAGGATGACGATCACTCGCTCTCAGGCAGCGGGTTCTAGCGCCGCACCAGAGAGGCCCGATCAGGCAGGAGGTCTTCCACCTCCAACTGCGGGAGCAGCAGCGGCAGATCCGACAGTTCTTCCATCTCCGACTGGGGGAGCTACAGCCGAGGGAGCTGCTACCACAGTTCCTGCCCTTCCGACGGGAGCAGCAGCAGCGGCGGTTCCAGGAGGTCTTCCACCTCCAGCAGCGGGACCGTCTATGGTCATTCCAGACATTCTTCCACCGCCGCCTCAGCTACCGACAGACACCCAGGGGATGATGGCCCTTCTGCAGCAGATGTTGCAGACGCAGCAGCGTCAGACAGAGGTACTGAGACAGACGATAGAGAACTCCCATCAGTTAGCCATGGCAGCAGTGGAGAGAGGTGCACCGGCTACAGTTCAGGGAGCACCAGCACAGCAGCAGGGCCAGGGGAGGCCCGGTACGCATCTGGACTTCCGGAAGATGAACCCGCGAGATTTTAAGGGTACCGAGGGTATCCTATACGCGGACGACTGGCTAGAGGATGTCCAGCGGTGTCTGGAGTTGGCAGAGGTTCCGAGAGCTCTGTGGGTGACTTCTGCAGCGAGCCAGTTCTTTGACATAGCATTGACATGGTACCGCACAGATCCGCGTGCGTCGGTTAGAGGTATATCTTGGGAGGACTTCAGGAAACTCTTTAAGGAGAAGTTCTACCCAGATGTAGCCTTGACAGCTCTGGAGGGGCAGTTTGTTAGTTTGGTGCAGGAGAACTCGTCAGTGGACGAGTATGCAGCGGAGTTCTTCCGCCTGAGCAGGTTTGCACCCAGTTTGGTTCAGGATGAGGGGTGCAAGGCCCGGAAGTTCAGGAGGGATCTCATCTATGCAGTGCGCACTCGCACATCTGGGCGACGAGACACGACATTTGAGCGGATCTTGATGGAGGCTCAGATTGCAGAGGAGGACTTCGGCCTCAAGCCGAAGAGGAGCAGTGACGCTTTGGGATCCAGTTCGAGTGCAGGGCCAGCGAAGCGCCCACATTTCCAGCAGAGGCAGTTCCAGCAGCATCAGCCTCAGTTGCAGATCCAGCAGGCACCGACGCGTGCCCAGCAGCATCAGGGTCAGGGTCAGGGCCGGAGGCCAGCTACACAGTGCAACTTCTGCGGGAAGCCAGGGCACACTGTAGAGGTGTGCAGGAAGAGATTGGGCGCCTGCTTATACTGTGGGGCGTCCGATCACCAGCTGAAGGACTGCCGTGTTCGCAGAGTCAGAGGAGTTCAGGACAGAGCACAGCCAGCCAGAGGACCAGCAGTTCAGCAGAGGGGTCCTCCACTTCAGACTCAGCAGCAGCATTTTCAGCAGCACCAGAGGGGAGCCCCTGCGGGCAGAGTGTTTGCCCTGACAGCAGAGGAGGAGGCAGAGCCAGTAGGCGATGTAGTGGCAGGTCATGTTCTTCTCGATTCATTTCCTGCATTTACCTTATTTGATTCCGGTGCCTCGCATAGCTTTGTGTCTGTCTCCTTTGCTCTGAGACACAATATTATTGCTGAACCCTTGGGTAGGACTTGCAAGATATTGACCGAGGGAGGCATCATCCTGGTCAACAATATCTGCAAGGGGTGGAGAGTTACTGTAGGAGGCCGAGTTTTGGGTGCGTGCTTGCTCGTAATGCCCCTTCCGAGGTACGATGTGGTACTCGGAATGGATTGGTTGAGCATGCACCATGCTACTATAGATTGTAGAGGTGGTAGGATTTTGTTTAGGCCGCCCGGAGAGCCAGAGGTTGTGTTTTCCAGAGGAGCAGCTAAGTCGGTAGATGGGTTCTGCGGAGCTCTACTGGCGGGACAGGCATTGCTGCATCCGTTGATTGCTGATTTCATGGATATTTTTCCAGAGGAGTTGCCTGGGATGCCGCCGGATAGAGACATTGAGTTCTCTATAGACCTAGTGCCAGGTGCTGAGCCTATTTCGTAGCACGTCTATAGAGTCAACAACAGCGAGTTGGCGGAGCTGAAGAAGCAGGTCGACGAGCTGCAGGACAAGGGATTCATTAGATCCAGTTCATCGTCTTGGGGAGCGCCAGTCCTGTTTGTACCGAAGAAGGATGGTACGATACGTATGTGTATCGATTACAGGGCGGTCAACAACCTTACTATCAAGAATAAGTACCCATTGCCGAGGATCGACGACTTGTTCGATCAGTTGAGCGGTGCCAAGGTGTTTTCGAAGATAGATCTAAGATCCGGCTATCATCAGCTGAAGGTGAAGAAGGAAGACGTTCCGCAGACAGCTTTTCGGACTCGGTACGACCAGTACGAGTTCACAGTGATGCCATTTGGGTTGACCAACGCCCCAGCTGTGTTCATGAACTTGATGAACAAGGTATTCCATCAGTACCTTGACAAGTTCATGGTGGTCTTCATAGACGACATCCTGGTTTACTCGAAGATGCCAGAGGAGCACGAGGAGCATCTGAGGATTGTGCTCGAGACGTTGAGGAGGGAGCAGTTGTATGGGAAGTTGTCGAAGTATGAGTTTTTCCTGGACCAGGTCGAGTTCCTGGGTCATGTTGTGACCGAGCACGGGATCTCAGTAGACCAGAAGAAGATTGCTGCAGTAGAGTCTTGGTCTACGCCCAGTACAGCTGCCGAGATTCGGAGCTTTCTGGGGTTGGCGGGCTACTATCGGAAGTTCGTCCAGGATTTCTCGCGGATCGCGGAGCCGATGACTAGACTCACCAGGAAGGACGTGGAGTTCGTCTGGACTGAGGAGTGTCAGGCCGCCTTCGATGAGCTGAAGAAGAGGTTGACATCAGCTCCTATCTTGACATTGCCGTCTGGGACCAGTGGTTTCTCGATTTACAGCGATGCTTCTGGTCGGGGTCTGGGTTGTGTACTTCAGCAGCACGAGAAGGTAATTGCCTACGCATCTAGGCAGTTACGTCCTCATGAGAAGAACTATCCGACTCACGATCTGGAGTTAGCCGCTGTCATCTTTGCCCTGAAGCTGTGGAAGCATTATCTGTACGGAGAGCGGGTTGAGATCTTTACTGACCATAAGAGCTTGAAGTACGTGTTCACTCAGAAGGAGTTGAACATGAGGCAGAGACGTTGGCTCGAGCTGATAAAGGACTTTGATATCGCCTTACAGTACCATCCAGGGAAGGCCAACGTAGTCGCAGATGCCTTGAGCAGGTATCCAGTGGCTATGTATCTGACATCAGACCGTCATCTTTTGGCCGACCTGGATAGTTTGGAAATCGAGGTGATCGTTTCAGGCATGGAGATGCAGATGTGGGGTTTACAGATTCAGTCTGAGTTGATGGACAGGGTCAGATCAGCGCAGTTTGATGACGTTGCCCTGAGGAGCATCAGGGAGCAGGTGCAGATAGGGCTGCTTGATGATTTCTCCATTGCCGAAGATGGGTCGCTGCGGTACGGCACTAGACTGTGCGTCCCGAGTGGAGAGCTTCGGGAGGAGGTTCTTCAGGAGGCTCATTGCTCTCAGTACTCTATGCATCCTGGTGCCAACAAGATGTACAGAGACCTGAGAGAGCACGTTTGGTGGTACGGCATGAAGTGCGAGGTGGCTCAGTTTGTATCTCGCTGCTTGGTTTGTCAGCAGGTGAAGGCCGAGAGACAGAGGCCTGGGGGATTGCTTCAGCCACTACCCATTCCAGAGTGGAAGTGGGAGCACATCACCATGGACTTTGTGTCCGGACTTCCACGGTCTCCAGGAAGGAAAGACGCAATTTGGGTCATAGTTGATAGATTGACCAAATCGGCCCATTTTTTGCCTTTCAAAGTGGGATTGTCTACGGAGAGGTTGGCAGAGCTGTATGTTCGTCAGATCGTACGATTGCATGGGGTTTCTGTGAGCATAGTTTCAGATCGAGATAGCCGTTTCACCTCCCACTTCTGGAGGAGTTTGCAGGCTAGCTTGGGCACCTCGCTCAAGTTCAGTACTGCTTATCACCCCCAGACAGACGGGCAGTCGGAGAGGACTATCCAGACCTTGGAGGATATGCTTCGCACGTGTGTGCTAGATCTCGAGGGTTCTTGGGAGGACCATCTTCACCTGGTAGAGTTTGCTTACAACAACAGCTACTAGGCCAGTATAGAGATGTCGCCATTCGAGGCTCTATACGGACGGAGATGCCGTACTCCCTTATCTTGGGACGATGTTGGCGAGAGGGTGCTGCTTGGACCAGAGATGGTGGTGGATGCAGCTGAGAAGGTCCGGCTTATTAGAGACAGACTTCGGGTGGCTCAGGATAGGCAGCAGCATTGGGCCGATAGCCACCGAAGACCGTTAGAGTTCGAGGTTAGTTTCAGTTCCTGTTTGTGATTGTTGTGATTTGTCTGTCCTATGTTCTGAGTTTGTTTTATGTCTAGGCTGGTGCTTTGGTGTTCCTGAAGATTTCTCCGACACGGGACACGATTCGCTTTGGCGGGGGCGGGAAGCTTAGTCCGCACTACATCGGGCCTTTCACCATTCTTGAGAGGGTCGGTGCAGTGGCTTACAGGCTAGACTTGCCGCCTACGCTGGAGGGGTACACAACGTGTTCCACGTGTCGCAGCTGAGACGGTACGTGGCGGACCCCAGCCATGTATTGGATCATTCAGCGATCGAGGTGGGGCCTACTCTTCACTATCCAGAGCAGCCGGTTGAGATTCTGGATCGTAGGGAGAAGGTGCTCCGGAACCAGGTTATCCTCCTGGTTCGCGTTGCATGGAGGCATCACTCTCCAGGTGAGTCTACCTGGGAGAGAGAGGACGACATGCGGGAGCGTTTTCCTTATCTCTTCGAGCCCTAAGGTATAATTTCTGTTTCTGCATTATGATTCATGGTATGTTTGTTTTAATTTTGAGGACAAATTTTTTTTAAGGTGGATAGATTTGTCACCCCCAGTTTTCACAAACAGGGGTATTTTGGTAATTTTCCACTTTAAAATTTATTTTGAAATTATTTAATTATTATTTGTATTATTTTGGGGTTATTTGAATCGGGTTCGAATTTCAACTCATTCCGACTTGTTTTGACTTGTTTCGGGGACCCGGGATATTTTGACCTTAGCGGGCCCACACACTAGTTAGCCATGGCCCACATGTTAGATATTTTGGTTAGAGACTAGACTAATTATTTTAGTTAATATTTAGTTAGAGGTTAGTGGTTTCGGTTTGACTAAACTACCCCCGACTTAACCCTTTTCTATTTATTAGCTATTTAAACCATTGGAGGGCAAACTTGTAATTTACCAAATAGGACAAAAAGAACCTTGTGGCCGGCCATAGAGTAGGGATAAGAAGGAGAGAGAAAACCACTTTTCCTATTCATTCTCATCCACTTTTTCTTCTTCTTCTCCAAAGGCTCCATCCACTTTTGAAGCTCACCATTGATTTCTTCTCCAAACTTGGTAATCTCTTCTCCAAATCTATTTCTCTTCTCATATAGATTGGATAGGAAACCCATTAGGATGATTCCCATGGTGGTGTCCCCATTAGAGACCATTTTTGTGTCCTTTGGATATTTCTAGGGGTGTCCACATGTAGGTTTGTATCCCAATAGGAAAAACCTTCTTTTGGACACATGGATATTGTTTTAATATTGTTTTTGTGTTGTTCTCATTAATATTCAGATTTTGACATGTTTTAGAATGAGTTTATTCAAGTATCATATTCATTTTTTTCATTTGTTTATATATGTGGTTATATATATATATTTCTATATATATATATATATGTATATATATATATGGCTTATATATATGGCTTATATATATGGCTTATATATATATATATACATTGGTGAGTATTTGGTGGTGTTGTTGTGTGCTTGGGCATAGGGCCAGGTTCGGCCAGCAAGGGGGAGTGGGTGTGTGTATATGTATATGGTTTCATATCTAGTAATATATATATATATATATATATATATATATATATATATATATATATATATATATATATATATATATATATATATATATATATATATAGTGGCATATATATATGGTTTATATAAGGGATGTATATATGGTTGTGGTGTGGCTTTGTGTTAGTGTGGGGGAGAGCTGCCAGGTTCGGCCAGGTTTGGCCTAGCATGTGTGTGTGTGTGTCTATGTTAGAGAGAAGGGGTGTGTAAATTAGCATGTGTGTGTGTGGGGTATTTGAGAGGGGTTTGTTATGTGTGTGTTGTGTTTGTAGAGGGAGTATGAGAGGCTATTAGATTTGTGGGTGTGTGAATGAATAGGAGGTGAGGAACCACTGTCCAAACCTGTCCCCAAATGTGCACAAACAGCCCCTGTTTCAGCCCAGTTTTCCCCTTTGCATTGCTGTCCTTCAAGACCACATGGCTGTCCCTATAACCCATGGATTTCAGCCTCCAAACCTGCTACTTGCAGTCCCCAAACAGCCCTACTTTTGCCTTCACAAATTCAGCCCAACATGCCCAAACAACCATCACCTTGCTGCCCCTAAACACAGCCATATAAACCCCCACAAACCTGTCCATATTCAGCCACAAGTTGGCCTAAAAATCAGCCCATGCATCCCCAAAATCAGTCCACATACTTACACCTAAAATCAGTCCAATGCATCACCAATTTCAGTCCTCCATTTCTTTCATTTCACCCCATACAAACCACCACAAATCTGTCCCCCTAGTACCACTAAAATTCAGTCACACATGCCACATAACAGTCCAAATATTAGTTGTGTGTGTGTGTAGTTGTGAGAAGTATTTGAGGTTTGTGTGTGAGAGAGAGAGCCTAGTGAGTGATACTAGTATCCCATAGTTAGCCTATGTGCAAAACTAGTAGGAAACCTATAGGGGAGACTTATAGAGTGTGGTATCATGTGAGAATGAGTGGTGGGGTGAGTGTGGTATAGAAAAGGGTAAATTCATGACATAGGATAGGTAATAGGGTAAACCTATACCCCGTATCCTAACATGGCCTAGATACTTAGGATACCCAAATTTCTTGGTAGGTAAACCTTGGATAGGTTGATATCTAGCTACCCTAAGGAGCCTAGGCTAGTGCCATGGGTATTTGCAAGGTTTTCTTGGGTTTGGGCAAGGTATCGGGATTTACCTTGGTAGGGTAAATACTAGTTTTGCCTAGAAATATGATACTTGTGTTAGAAGCCTAAGATAGAGTTAGAACTTGATTCCCGTGGTTGGTAATGATCAAATATGGTACTCAAAGACTAGTTTTGACGTCGGTTGACCTTTTTGACCAAAAGTCAACAAAAGTCATCCGAGAGTCAAACTTAGCCTTTAAGCGACCCGATTTGACCGAAACCAACCCAGAGTTGACCAGTTGACTGAAAGTCAATAGTTGGTCAACAATTGACTAGTTTGACCCAGAGTTGACCAGAGTTGACCAGAGTTGACTTTTTGACCAAAAGTCAACTGTAAGTCAACCGTTGATCCCGATTGACCTAGTTTGACTTGGAATGACTCCCAGTGACCTAGTACGAACCAGTATGGCCTAGTATGACTCAGTTAGACCTAGATTGACCTAGTTTTGACTTAGACTTGCATTCATGACTTGTATTAGTTTCCTTTTCAGTATTTAGTCCTGTTTGACTCATAGTATCTTATCGTAGGTCTGTGATCGCTCTGAGCGTCGGTTCACTCTATCAGCTCAGGACCACAGGTGAGTACATTCACTAATAGTTTTCATTGTCTTGATATCTACTATATTCGATTCAGTCGTAGTGTCTTACTCGATTCTCGACACGATAGTTCACGGACTAGTATTATCGGATTTCGGTCATAAGATGTCATTCCTGGATTTCTTGGGATACTGGTACTTGCTTGGTCTTGATTCTTGTACTTGTATTGACGCCGATTCTTGAAGAGGACTTGCTTCCCTCTTAGGGAATCCCGCGTCATGACGTGCTATGACCGGATCCATTTTACTATTCGGGGATGGGGGAATTATTAGGGGTTATGTGATCAAGCCTTCCTGTAACTATACATTGCTAGCATCACCCTCGCCTCACGTAGGGTGTTGCAGACACCCCATTACCGGTTATCCAGGTTGGACGGCATGATTCTCCGTTGAGTACACCGCAGATTGCCGGGCCAAGTGGATAACCATCTCTTGCTTACCTAGCCGATCACATATCGCTCTAATAATTCAAAACACCTTTTTACTTTATTTGTCATGTCTTATATTCCAGTTTCAGCTTTACTTACTGTACTTTCACCATGCTATGATTCATTCTCATATGCTCTATCTGTCTTTTATACTGTACCTTGGTTATGGGACTAAGTTCTGTTTGAAAGAAGGGTTACAATCCCGGTCCTTGTTTGGTTTAAGTGTTGTAACTCGGCTTTCAAATGGTTCCCAAGTCGCCAATATCTTTGTCTTGTATTTCATTATTACTGTCTCTTATAGTATTTCTCAATTCATGTGGAACTGCTGTTGGTGTTTGTACTTGCTCATTTTCCTGACAGGATACCGTTGACAAATTTTACAGATGATTTAGAGGCTGATTGCCCGACTTACTATGGGATAGAGTCGGATGGACTGGACCTAGACAGTGGCTTAGTGGTAGAGCCACTAGACTTCGCCCACCCGGAGTAGCCTAGTTAGTTAGGTTTGCCTGGCCTGCGAGCCAGCTAGTTCATTTCTGTTGTAGTATCTTTATACTTATTATTATTCTGAGACTCTGGATTGTGTTTAGCTGTGACTTGTGGATATCTTGGACTCGTTTCCTGTTTATCTATCATATCTATCTCTTTTCATGCTATCTACCTTAGCTTTGATTATGTGATTGAGACTGTATTGCTATGTCACCTCCGTTTGGAGTGTATATAACTGTACAGGTACATTTATCTGTTATTAGTCGTAGTATTTACAGACTCTATGTACAGCGTTCTACCGTCGATTCTGCGGCGTAGGCTGGACGTAACCACGTGCTCGTGCCCCTTTTCATGGTGCGGGTCGTGACAACTGCCGCAGGACTTCATGCGGCCAGGGCAACACTTCTCATTTTCTCTAAAATTCGAGAAGATGAGCCATGGAAGCCATGGCTTCCAAGCTCCGTCCAACCTCCTGATTCAAGTCGAAAAGTGGACTTCCATAGGTCAAAATGGGGTAGAACGAAATTCTCTACAACATAGAATAACTAGATTTTGAAAATAAACAAGTTTGATAGATCAAAACCAAAGAAAATCAAAAATAACATAAACTTAGATCTACAAGTAAATATCCACCAAATCGAAAAATGCTAAGTTCTAAAGTGTCTTGAAATCGTGTAAGAAAGAAAATAGAACAAAATAGAAATGAGTTCTCTCATGAAGCAATCTAGCACTTGCCTAGCTCTCTAGGTTGGTGGAAGAGTTAAGAGGAAGAAGAAGAAGTAAATGAGAGTAATGAAGAGAGAGAGAGAAAAGTTGACTTATATATCAACCCCTTTTCATCTCAAACCCAAAATAAACCAAACCAAGCCAAGCTAACATACCATGATGAACCAAACCAAATTAAACCAAGACAAAATAAACCAAATCTAGATTAAGCTAAGCAAGACAAGTCTAATTACGGGTCGGGATTCCGTATATGTATACTGGAAATACGTATAACAGAAAACGGGAGTGACAACTCTATCCACCTTAAAAGAATTCCATCCTTGGAATTTAATCAAGAGGCTAGAGATGTCGGGGCAAGCTATACTAGAGCACAAGCAATTCTACGACTAGTAACCAATCAAGCAATCATTCATGCAAGCAAAGAATTAAGAGCGTAAGGCATAAGGATGGCATTATGCCTTATGAGTCAAACAGGTGGGGATATCGCGATCGGATATCATCCTCACGCTCCCACGTTGACTCATCCAAAGAGTGATGATCCCAAGCAAGGCGGACTAAACTAATAGTCTTGTTCTTGAGTACCTTCTCTCTTCGGTCCAATATGGATACGGGCCTTTTTTATACAAAAGGTTGGCTCGGATCCGAAATATACCGTCGCAATTGGGATATATGGAACACGTCATGTACCTCACGTAACAACGGCAGAAGAGCGAGACAATAGGACACATCACCTACTCGCTCGAGAATGTCAAACGACCATATATACCTAGGACTAAGCTTTTCCCATACGCCGAATCGAATGATGCCACGGGTAGGCGAGATCCTAAGAAATACGTGGTCGTCGACTGAAAACTCAAGGGGATGTCGATGAGAATCGACCCAATGGCGCTGGCGATCTTGGACAACTCGAAGATGATCTCTGACTTGTCTGACCACCTCGATTGTCTGCATAATCATCTCTGGACCAAGCATCTGCCTCTCACCCACATCATCCCAGGCTAAGGAGATTTGCACTTCCTGCCATACAGTGCTTCAAAGGGTGCCATCTGGATACTGTCCTGAAAACTGTTGTTATAAGAGAACTCCACTAGGTGCAGGTGATCTTCCCACGAACCATCGAAGTCCAGCATACAAGATCGTAACATATCTTCAAGAGTTTGAATCGTGCGTTCTGACTGACCATCTGTCTGCGGATGATATGCTGAACTGAACTTGAGACGAGTTTCCAAACTCTCTTGAAGACTCTGCCAAAAGTGTGATATGAATCTTGAATCTCTGTCTGATATGATACTAACTGGCACTCCATACAATCTGACAATCTGCCTGAGGTACATTTCTGCTAGCTGATCTATCGACTGACCAACTCTGAAAGGAAGGAAATGAGCTACCTTCATGAGATGATCAACGATAACCCATATAGCATCCCTGCCAGCCGGAGATTTAGTTAATCCAGTTACAAAATCCATGGTAATGTGCTCCCATTTCTATTCTGGGATCGGTAAAGGTTGAAGAAGTCCGGCTGGTCCCTGATGTTCAGCCTTAACTTGTTGGCAAACTAAACATCGGGAGACAAACCGGGCTACCTCCCTCTTCATGCCATTCTACCAGAAATGCTGACGGATGTCTCGATACATCTTCGTGCCACCGGGATGAATCAAATACTAAGAACTGTGAGCCTCTGCCATGATCTTCTGTCTGATATCACCACTGGGTACACAAAGATGCCTCCCATGTCGGAGAGTACTATCTTCGTGAATACGTAACTCTGGTCTCTGTCCTGCTACACATTCTGCTCTAAGCCGCTGAAGCTTAGAATCCGCTGATTGTGCCGTCTTGATTTTCTCAACTATGCTGGACTGAACTTGCATGTTGGCCATCAATGCCACATTGGTAGGGAGAACTATCTCTATCCCCATCTTCTGAAGATCAGCTAACAATTCTGGTTGTACTGTTAGAAAATAAACTCCAGCTCTTCTGCTCAATGCATCAGCTACTACGTTGGCCTTCCCGGGATGATACTGCAGGTTGATGTCACAATCCACAAGTAGCTCTAGCCATCTTCGCTGACGCATATTGAGATCCTTCTGGGTAAACACATACTTAAGACTCTTGTGGTCAGTGAAAATCTCCACCCGATCTCCATATAAATAATGCCTCCAAAGCTTTAATGCAAAAACTACTGCTGCTAACTCCAAGTCATGGGTAGGATAATTCCTCTCATGGTCACGAAGCTGGCGTGACGCATAAGCTACTACCTTACTATGTTGCATAAATACGCATCCCAATCCTCTGCCTGAAGCATCACAATAAACTGAAAATCCTCCAGTCCCATCTAGAAGCGTAAGAATGGGGGCCGTCATTAATCCTTGCTTTAACTTCTCAAATGAACTCTGACACTCTGCTGTCCAAGCAAACTATACATGCTTACGGGTCAACCGCGTCATGGGCGCTGAAATCCGAGCAAAATCTGATACGAACCGTCGGTAATAGCCGGCCAATCCAAGGAAACTGCGAACTTCTGCGACGGTACTGGGTACTGGCCACGACTCTATAGCTACTATCTTCTGGGGGTCAACTTCCACTCCACCTCTAGTGATGATATGACCTAAGTACGAAATGCGATCAAGCCAAAACTCGTACTTACTGAACTTCGCATACAACTGATGCTCCTTGAGAATCAGACGAACTACACGGAGATGCTGCTCATGCTCCGCTTCACTCTTGCTATAGACCAAGATGTCGTCTATAAACACTATCACGAACTGATCCAAATAAGGCATGAAGATACGATTCATGAGGTCCACGAATACGGCTGACGCATTGGCCGCTCCAAATGGCATAACAAGGAACTCCCAATGTCCATATCTAGATCTGAATGCTATCTTCGGGGTGTCTTGCGCTCTGACTCTGATCTGATGGTACCCTGATCGCAAGTCAATCTTCGAGAATACTGCCGCTCCTCTGAGTTGGTCAAACAAATCATCTATCCTTGGTAGAGGATATCTGTTCTTGATTGTTACATAGTTCAAGGTACGATAATCAATATATAATCTTGACGTACCATCCTTTTTTTAACAAGAAGCATCGGGGCTCTCCAAGGCGATCCACTAGCACGAATGAATCCCTTGGTTCTGAGTTCTTCAATTATTTTGTACAAAATCTCCAACTCTGAAGGTTTCATCCTGTAGACTCTCTCTGATACCGGTGCCATCCCTGGTAGCAAATCAATGGCGAATTCTATCTCTCTCTGGGGGCATGCTTAGAAGCTCTTCGAAAAATACATCGAGAAATTCTTCTACTACTCTGGGAAACTGAACTACCTCTGCTACTGCCATCTGCAATACTGGGGGAGAAGGTTCCACTTCGCCTCTGGAAAATAAAAATTTTGTTTCGCCTGGAATACCAAAAATAATCCTGCCAACATAGCAGTCTATTCTTGCGTATTGATACTTCAACCAATCCATTCCTAGGACCACATCATAGTCGGCCATCGAAAATTCTATCAATCTAGCGAAAAACTCTCTACCGCTAACTACAATTCGACACGAGGAAAATACTCTATCTATTCCCACAAGACCGTTACCAGTAAGTATATTGAGCCTTACTGATAATGACTCAGGCTCCAGTCCTATCCGTGTTGCGAATTGTGCAGACAAAAATGAATACGATGTACCCAAATCAAATAATACTGATGCTGGAAAAGAGTTGACGAGAATGGTACCTGCCACCACCTCACCTAAAGCTAACTCTTCCTCCACGGTCAGAACCATAGCCTGACCTTGCCCTCTGGGTGTTGGTCCCCTCTGCTGGAAACCTCTCTGCCGATTCTGCATCTGAGCTTGGACCTGGGCATACTGCTAAGGTCTCTGCTGCTGGAATGCTAGTGCCTGAGGCGGCAATGGCCTCGGAAGCTGGTACTGCTGCTGCTGCTGCTGCACTGGTGCTGGGGCTGGTCCCCTAACCGATGGACTAGTCTGAGGTGCTGACAAGGTACTGGCTCTAATCGGACAGGACCCTATCATGTGGTCCGGTGCCCCACAAGCCAAGCACAATCCCTGTGCTCCGCGACACTCCGAAACAACGTGTCCTGGCTTCCCACAATGAGTGCAGTCCATTGCGGAAGACTGCTTTCGCTTCTGCTGCTGAGGGTACATCGGTGTTGAATGCTGAACCGACGTAACTGAATTCGCCCTTCGGGGAACTCCAATCGACAAAGCCCTACCTGCCGGGGCTGGCGCCGAGTACAGACTCATCTGCCCATGGGACCTCTTTCTGCTTCCGATTTGGTCCACGATCCTCTGCGAGGTATACTCGTGCCTCATAGATGCCCTCAAGACAGCATCAAAAGTTCGATGCTCGAACTGCTCCACAGCTAGAATAATCTCTTGATGGAGTTCCTGCTGAAACCGTTGTGCTCGATCAAACTCGGTTGCCACCAAGGTAGGAGCAAACCGACTCAGTCTTGAAAACTCGATCGCATATCCATCGACCGCCCTGCTCATCTGCTTCAAATTGGTAAATCTCGTCTACAGATCATATCGAGCCACTGCATCAAAGTACTTCGTCTGGAACTTGTCACTGAATGTCGCCCATGGGACAGGCGCCGCCAATCCCACTACTAACATCATCCACCAGGTGCGGGCTAAGTCCAATAACTGTAGGTGCACTACAGCCACCTTCTCTTCCTCTGGAATCATGGCTGCCTCCAGGATAACTTCTATGTCTTGAAGCTAAGCATCGGCAGCAATAGCATCTTCACTGCCATCAAAGAAGGGAGGGTTCAAGCGCTTAAAATTGTTAGCTACACTATTACCTTGGTAACCCACTCTGCCCATGGCATCTTGTACCGTCTGGTACAGGGCATCGCCTCGACGATCCTGTGACGCAAGCAAATCTCGGATAAGTCCTACCAGGACTCCATTGTCAGGCTCTGCAGGCTGAGCTGGCTGAACTGGTGGCTCTGGATCCCCGAAAGGCATAACTCAGGAGGCTGCTCCTGAGAGCTGGGCTTGGTCTCCTTGTTGAGGCTGGTTCAGTGGTGGTTCTCCTTTCGGCTGAGCGGCAGGACCAGGAGCAATGCTACTGAAGAAAATAACATGGGGAACATTAAGGAAGGACCAAGATAGATCAAGGATATGAGCATGTGACCAAGCCAAGATTTCAGGAAGATTAGAAAACACGAGTATAGATCAAAGACGAGTGCTGATTGAGACATCTATCCGGTAAAACCCTCACACATCTTGATTTACAAGACCTGCATGGGCCACCACTTAAACCGTATCACGCTCCAGAACCAGAATACTGGAGAGCGGGGGACAGACACAGCCAGCTACGTATATAGTATTGGCTCATTGGTCATGGTCAAACCTGATTTTAATAATTGATCAAACTTTGTCTCGATATAAATGCAAGTCAATTCAGATGTTTACCTACGACGTTTTGGACACTGCTCAACGATGGATATCTACTCTGTTCAAGAACGAAGCTGTTTGCCACTCAGAATATATTTCCTTCAAAGCAATATAATTTTTCATTTTATTGAGTCTAGGAATACATTGTACACCAAGTCGTACTGGCAAATAGGCTATCCTAAAATCGTTTTTGAAAACTGACCTATCTTTTTAAAATGACCTATGTTTTTGAAAAACATCTTTTTACAAAAAGCTTCTGAAGGACTTTTCAAAAAGCTAAAATTATTTTTCTCAAAATCAACTGACCAAACCCTGACAGAACTCGGCCAGAGTTCGGCCAAGTTGAACGTTTGATTTTGAACTTGGTCTCCCTTCAGTTGCGGTTTGTTACAAAGTGTTCTGTCCGAATTCTGCCCGAATTCTGTCAGAGTTCTGCCTTTGGAAAAACTATAAATAGAGAAGGATTTCGATCATTTCAAATCACTAATTCACTTTCAATCTCTTCTCTTCTAAAGCTTACATTTCTTCCAAAGAGTTCTAAAAAGCTTCCATTTTTAAATCCCAAATCAGTTACAATCCTCTAGTCGATTTGCCAGTGCGGTACGGTCTAGAAGTTTCAGAGTGATTGTAATCAGAGGCTTGATTGAAGAAAGACTCTTCACAATTGAAGTTGGTCGAGTACTTCGGATCAAAGCTCGCGTTGTAGAAGTTGTAAGAACTTCGGATAAAAACTAATTGTGGTGATTTTCCATAGTGGATTCAACTGGAAGCTAGAGTTCTTCCGACTGGATTAGTCCTCACAAGAGAAAAACTAGTATAAATCTCGGTATTTGCGTTTGCCTTCTGATCACCTTTTTATTACTGTTATTTATTTTGTGATTATTATTATATCTGTGATCTAACTGCTAATGAGTTTTTTAATTAGCAATATTCAAGATTCTGACTGATAAATCTTATCCTACCCATATCATCTCCTCTACTATTCCAAAGATTTGGAGGTGCAAAGGATCTTGCAAAATTGCTGAGTATCACAACGGATCCTTCTCTGCCAAGTTTGAATTACAAGAAGATTTGGAAACTGTTGTATCCAATGGTCCTTGGAAATTAAATCGTCATTTATTGATCATTGAGAGATATTGTCCCAATAAGCTTCCCAAGGATTATAAATTCTGTGAAAGTGATTTCTGGGTGCAGCTTCATGGGCTTCCCGTTAATCTTCTTACAATTGAATTTGTATCAACAGTTGCGACAAACATTGGTAACATTCTTCCTCCTTCAAATGTGGAAGCAAAGAAATGGATCCTATTTGCCAGAATCAAGATCACGATTGATATTACTAAGGCTCTACCTCGTTCCCTGAAGATTCCAATGGGCAATAATCTGGATTGTGAAGTTCAGTTGAAGTATGAACGACTGCCTAAGTACTGTTTGTTCTGTGGTTGCTTAGGATACAGTGTGAGGAAGTGTAAGATTCATATTGATTATGCAGCTCAGTTACGTGAAGATTGGAGTCAAGAACAAAAGACTCAGTTTCAGAGTCTTCTGGATCGACGGCTTGATATGTCGATTTATGTGAATCATGCAGAAAAATTCAGGAAGAATTCAACAAACAGAGGTATGTCAGGCCCTACTGTTAATCATCATCTATCCCCTTAAGGTGAATGTCCTCTGCTTTCTAAAGGTGGTGTTTTGAATTCATCCACTACAGCAATTTCCCATATGAACATTGATCAAACCATTCCTTCTACACAATCACCATCTTTAGATCAGAATGTCCCACAGGAACCCTCTTCAACACAATCCATTCCTCCTCCATCCATTCCCATAAATCCTATAGTTCATGAATCCAATTCAGAACTAGCTTCCGGTGAGATTCCGGTGACCGGAGTTAGCAATCCGATTACCACCTTGGTAGTTACAAATCAGTTATCATCCATTTCATCCACCACTCTGTCTAAACTGCCCACTACTCCTAGTTTTTTGGATGACTCTATTGTATCCACTGTTGCTGACAGGGTAGAGGGTCCACATACTACTACCTCTACATTCAAGTCCAACCACCTTTCTAATACTTCGTCTGTTCTGGATCCTGACCCTATCATTCCATATTCAACTTCACCCACTGTCCAGTCCAATACCACATTATCCACCATTAAGCAATCTCTTCCTATTAATTCAACTCCTAGTCTGATTAACTCTGTTACCTCATCCACCTCTTCACATTCATCTTCCACATCTAATCCTTTCCCTGTTAAATCTGTCTCGGTTAAATCTACTTTCACTTCACTGCTTAAATCACTTAGTCCACTTCAACCCACCTCAAACTTTCAACCACAACAAGCTGAAGTTCAATCCCTTTGTCCTACCTCTTCATCCTCATCTCTGGTTTCAGATTCAATTACCACAATCAGTACTTCTCCATCTTTAGAAGTTAAACTTCCTGATTCAAATCCTCATGTTGTTTCTATTGATTCTGCTTCACCAATTGTTGTTGACAAAATGTCTGCAAAAAGAAAAAGGCTTTCTATTATTGATGAAGATATTGACCTTGTTAATCATAGACCCCTTAAATATTTTATTGTATCCAAGGATGATATTATAGGCGCGGCTGGCCTACAACAGCCTACACTGCCATGATTCTATCATGGAATTGTAGGGGATTGAGAAATGACCCTACAATTCGTACCCTTCAATCATTTCTCCGTGCATCTAGACCCAAACTCTTATTTCTTTCAGAAACTAGATGTTCGTCAACAATTGCTTCTTCAATTGCAATGAAGTTAGGCTTTGACAATTATCAATCTGTTTCCTCAAGAGGTAACTCAGGGGGTCTACTTCTTTGTTGGGATCCTATTGTTAAGCTGAATATTGTATCCATCTCTGACAACTGCATTCATTCTACTCTTCAATATCCTGGGTACTCTTGTCCTTGGTCATTATTCTGCATCTATGGTCCTCCATCTTCATCTGATCGTTTTGCATTCTGGAATCAGTTGGAAATCATAATGGCCTTTGTTACTCTTCCATGGATTTGTATTGGGGACTGTAATGACATACTTTCTGCTGAGGAGAAGATTGGGGGTAGTCAATTTAACAACAACCATCATCGAGACTTTATACATTGGCATAATGCTGTTGCAGCAATAGATATTATATCTTATGGCCCTGCATACACCTGAAACAATAGAAGGAAATCTCCTCAATACATTGCTGAAAAACTTGACAGAGCTATGGTGGATACTCACTGGCAATCTCTAAATCCTTCAGCTGGCCTCCTACACCTACCATGCCTTAATAGTGACCATAATCCTATTTTGTTGCTCCTGTCCTTAACTCAAAGGAAGAAAAGACCTATTTATCGATTTGAATCTTTATGGACAGTGGAACCTGATTTTAAACAATCATTTGCTGCTTGTTGGTCCCAGCTACACTCCTCTGGTTTTCAAAACAAGTTGAAAGATCTACTGCCTCAACTACATCATTGGAGGAAGGTTTCTTCTGGTAATTTAAAGTATGATATTAAAATTTTGGAGGAAAGGCTATTGCATATTCAATCACAAGTCCATTCTGATGCTAACTATCTTGAAGAAAAGGAATGTCAAATTCTTCTGAATAAATTACTCCTACAGCAAGAAATGTACTGGAAACAAAGGTCTACTATTACCTGGCTCAAAGAAGGGGATAGAAATACGAAATTCTTTCACTTATCTGCTACCTCCAGAAAATAAAGAAATTTCATTTACAGTGTTACTAAAGATGATGGGCTTGTTGTTTCACAACATAATGAGATTGCTGACATTTTTGTAGATCATTTCAGTAACATTTTCCAGGCAGTGGACACTACCCCTGTTCCTGAGCATATCCTTGCTGACCTACCTATCATTGATGCTGCTGATAACTCCTTCATACACTATATTCCAGGAACAGATGAAATTAAGGCTGTGATTATGGGAATGGGCCCATATAAATCTCTAGGACCTGATGGATATCCAGCTCTATTCTACCAAAAATGTTGGGATGTTATTGGCAATGAGGTATCCTTCCTCATTCAAAATTTCTTTCAAACTGGTATCATGCCTCACAATCTTAATCATACCTTCATTGCTCTTATTCCCAAGATCAATAATCCTTGCAAACCTGTTGATTATAGGCCCATTGCTTTGTGCAATGTTCTATACAAAATTATTTCCAAACTTCTTGCTAATAGGCTTCGACCATTTATGCCTCATTTGATTAGCCACTTTCAAAATGCTTTTGTCCCTGGTAGGAATATTGGTGATAACATTGTTTTGGCACAAGAGCTGTTACATTCACTTTCTAACTTTTCTTCTACAAAAAGTTCATTTGCTTTTAAAGTTGATATGTTGAAAGCTTATGATAGGTTGGGTTGGAACATTATCAGTCAAGCTTTGCGTGGGTATGGTATATTGGGAAAATCCCATGATCTTATTATGGAATGTGTATCAACTTCCTCATTTGCCATTCTTCTTAATGGTGAACCTTCAAAATCCTTTTTCCCACAACGTGGAATTAGACAGGGATGTCCCTTGTCCCCTTACCTTTTCATATTATGTATGGAAATCCTCTCATCTATGTTCAACAGTATGGTGAGGAACTCATTGTTTGAAGGTATCACATTGAGAAATTCAAATCCAATTTACTCACATCTTGCCTTTGCTGATGATCTTCTTTGGTAAATGTTCTCTCCATAATATTTATCAAGTTAAGCACATTCTCAAAACATTCGAATCTTGGTCTGGACAAAGCATAAATTTTGAGAAGTCTTCTATCTTCTTCTCTAAGAAGACAGATCCAATCATGAAGGAGCTGTATATTCAGCTACTGGGGGTTAAACTTATGACATTGAAGGATAAATATTTGGGCCATATGCTTCTTCAGTCTAAGTACAGGGTTAGTACTTTTTCTGACTTACTCAAGAGTAGCACTTCTAAACTTCAAGGATGGCAAAGGAAGTGCCTATCTCATGCAGGAAGAACCACCCTCATTAAATCTACCTTATCATCTTTGCCTACATACCACCTTTCATCCTATTTCATTCCTAAGAAGGTGACTGACTGTCTGGTCAAGGACCAAAGGAATTTCTGGTGGGGTTCAACAGAAAAGAGGAAAATACATTTTACCTCTTGGAGTAAATTTACACTGCCTAAATACCAAGGAGGTCTTGGAATAAGGGATCCACATATTATTAATCTATCATTGATCCTTAAGCTCTCCTGGAGATTCTTATCCCAACCACAGTCCCTTATGTCTTCTATTCTCACTGCAAAATATCTCCATTCTTCGAATTTCTGGTCAGCTACTCCATCTCGATCCATTTCATGTGTTTGGTCTAGTATTCTTAGTAGTCGACAATGGCTCAGAAACAATGTTATTTGGTCAGTTGGTAATGGGACAGATATTGATATTTGGCATGATCCTTGGGTTCCTTCTCTTCCTCAATTTACAGTTCAAGGATGTCCCCATAGCAACAAGTGGGTTCACAAAGTTAATGAACTGATCAATATGGACTCAATGTCCTGGAAATCTAATCTTGTGTATCTGCTGTTCCCACCACATGAAGCTGCTGCTATTCTCAAAATCCCTTTGTCTGCTAATTGTCCAAATGATAAGCTTATATGGATTCATACTCCTAATGGAAAATTCAGTGCAAAATTTGCCTATATAATGATTCATGAGAGGATGTACCCTGGCTCTCATATCACAGTTGGAGAAAATTTCAATGAATGGAAGAGGCTCTGGTCTTTTAATCATATCAGTCCTAAAGTGGTGCTATTTGTTTGGAGAGCTGTTACCAATTCCCTCCCCACATATGAAAATATCCACAAAAGAATGGACCACATTCCTGCAACCTGCCCTCTATGTAAGGTAAATATTGAAAATACTAACCATTTGCTGTTACATTGTCCAATAACAGGTTCATCTTGGCAGTACAATTCTTTGGTGGCATCTCTTATTTCACTAGAGTCCTCTGTCAATTCTCTGACTATGGCTTTGCTGAAATCTGGTGATCCAAATCTTGTTGCTTCTTTCTTCTATCAACTATGGTGTATTTGGAAGTCCAGGAATAATGCTATATTCAATGCTGCCAACATCAATGCAAGAAGGATTTTTGATGAAGCTCAATGTCTATTGAAGAAACAAGAAGTATCCTCATCAGCTACCTCTGGCAATTCAGATGTTGTGAGTACAATTCAACATCATGACAAATGGCTGCCACCAAGACACAATTGCTGGAAGATCAACTTCGATGGTGCCTACCTAGATGGCCACATGGCGGGTGCTGCTGTTCTCCGTGATTCAGAGGGAAGGTTTCGTATTGCGATGTCGAAGACTGAGTTTGGCGGATCACCTATTGAAGCAGAGGCTTTGGGTGTTCGATTAGCCTTACTAATCTGCCAACAAGAACAACTGGAACATGTTACAATAGAGGGTGATTGCAAGGTGCTTATTGACTCTATCAATACTCCTACAATACTTCCATTATGGCGAGCCCGACACATTATTGAAGATGCGAAGATCGCCTGCAGATCAAATCCTACTGTTTCTTTTACTTTCACTTATAGGACTGCTAATCAATGTGCACATATGTTAGCAACTTCTTCTCTGATTTCCCAATCTTCTGATTTCATCTCTCTCTTTCATGAGATACCTGTCTGTATTCATTCTCATGTCCTTCATGATATGAGTGTGATTAACTCTTAATTTCAATGAAGTTTGTGTTTATTAAAAAAAAATGTTAATGTTAAAGAAAAAGAAAAAAAAAATATTTGGCCCGCACCACAGCCGACGTGTTCCCCTCTATACGTTGCGGAATCTACTCCGGAAAATTTCAGACTCTCCTCCAATGGGGCCGACACGTAGAAATGTTGTAACACCCACTTTTTGAAATAAGGGTATTTTAGTCATTCTAGCCATTTTAGTCATTTTGTGATTTTCTAGATATTATTGACTTGTGAATTGATTTAGCCTTTGGTCTAACATTGGAAACCCACATTAGAGACTAACCATGACCTATGATGAGTATCTAGCTAATTAGATTTTATTTTTAGGCTTTGGTTTAATTTAGAAGTCATTTGGCTATTTTTAGGCTAATTAATTAATTGGCCTTTGTAGCCTTTTGTTAATTGAGCTTAAACTCAACTTAAATAGAGGAGTGGGACCCATGAACCATCCATGACCCTATTAGGACTCCTATGGTCGGCCAAAACAGGAAGCCCCCATCCCCTATATAAGCATTGCATTGGAATAGACACCCCCTTTACAAAACCCTAGTTTCCAGCTCTCCAAAACCCTAACTTTTTCATCCGACCTCCGTTTCACCCCAAACGAAGTGCGTTGTGATCGTGGGAAGGAGGAGAATTTGCTGGAGCATTGTTAGCAAGGAGTTGGAGGCGTTTGCTCGGTGGAAACTGGTCGTCTCATCGATCGAGGAGTCAGTTTCTTGATTTTTCAACTCGCAATAGGTAAACCCCTAAACTCTATAGTTTCTTCTGATTTTTCTTCATGGTAGCATGCATCTAGGTACCCTAGACCCACCCATGAAGTTTGGTTAAGTTTCGTGTCCGTTTGATAGGGTATCGGACACGTATCGGATTAGGTTTAGAAGTGTTCGATGAAATTCCTATTAGATTTCGATCATGTTTATTTTGTGATCTAATTTCACGAATTTATAGCCCTATAGGTCAGGATTCCTAAGCCCTAGGTTCTTGGTTGAATCGACACGTTATCGTGTCCGAAACAGGATACGCACGCGCAGCACGAGGACCGCGCGCGTGTCCTGCTACTGCTGTGTCCTTTCTCTTTGGACACGGCGATTCAACCCGAGATTTTTGGTCAGTAGCTAGGCTCCACGACTGACAACACACTCGTAAAGTTTCGTGGGATTTCGTGGAGCGTAGAGAGAGATATCGAGGCGGCATCGTTCGCGGCCTGTCGCGCGCGCGTGAAGAACACGCTTCCGATACGCACTTCGTGCGACACGGACACATGGCGAGAGTCCAGTGCAGGCACGTGGTCGTGTAGCCCTATAGTTGGGCTACGTGTACGAGTAACCACGTGTCCTATTTCGCTCTGTGTCGAGCCCTAGGATGTGTGACACGCGTGCACGATGTTTAAGTTTCAGTTTTGGTTCTTGGTGTCCAGGACACTTGGTGTCCAGGACACTTGGTGTCCTATTCTCTTGGACACGATTGCACCTACACCTCATGTCTAAACCCTTGACACGTTACCAACCTTTGGTCTTTGATTATCTTGAGGTTTCATGAATGTTTAGGTCATGTTAGGTTGTATGTTTTGAGTATCGAGTTAGGTTCTGGATTGTTCTACTGATTCAGTTTTCCCTTTTTGTTTTGATGATTTCGAATGTAATTCCTGATCAAAAACCCAACCTGCAGACCATATTTGACCCCCTCTAGGTGATACATGTTAGTATGAATCAAGGATTAGGCTGTATCCGAAATCGGGTAGCCATAGGTTAGATGATTTCTTAATTCCAGTTTTTTTGTACTGTGCAGTAATTGATTCTTTCCAGTTTCAATTTGCATAGTGTTTCCTGTTTTAAACAGAGCCCACAGGTTCCTAGTTAACCCATATAGAGATTACATGTTGGTTTGTATCGAGGAGGAGGCTGTGATCGAAATTGGGTTCATAGAGTATCGGGTTAATCCCAGTTTTCTTTTCCCTTTTATTGATTTATTACTTAGTTCTGTGGCAGCAGTTTTAGAGTGTTAAAATCTTGTATAAGTCGACCTACAGGTCATAGATAACCATATCTATGTGATGCCTACTAGTTTGCATCCTAGAGGGGACTGGGATCAATGTTGGGTTAGCCATGGGTATTGGGATTGGTTAGAATTCCAGTTTTAAGTCTCCTTTACCTGTTTAATATGGTTGTTCAGGTTTAGCAATATGTTTCTTTTGATTTCCTGTTTTAGCTCAGTCAACAGATCCTATGAGACCTATATATGAGTTATACCTGTTAGTTGTTAATAGGAGATGGCTGAAATGATTTTGAGTAGACACAGTATTGAGTTGGTGCCCATTTAGATTTGTTGGTTCAAGGAAATGGGTAATCCCTATAACAGGTATTGAAAGAATGGGTTATTTTGATGGTTTGATTTCTTTTGCTGTTGCTGTTAGTAGGTTGGTAAAGTCCAAGTAGTGATTGTTAGTTAAGAATAGGCAATACCAAGTTCAGTTTAGTTGGAGTTAAACTATTGTTGAAGTTGGTCTCTGAGAAGTATATGTATGTGGGTATTGGTAGGGTATCATGCCTATACTAATAATTGGTTGTGCTAGGATTGATTACAGGATTACTAAAATTCAGATTGTTTGTTGGTAGAGAGTTGGGTATCACCAAGCTTAGTTAGGAATCTGTCAACTGTTAGTTAAGGTTTAATTAATTAGTTGAGGATTTGTGTTGGGCAAGGAATAGAAATCTGATTTTTGTGAGAGGTGTATGAATGTTATACCATAATGAGGTATCTTAGAGGATGAGATATGTTGATATGTTGTATATATATATACTAGTCTAAGGTATAGATGCTAGATAGGGTATTATGAGATAAAGTATTGTGATGATACATTGGTTGTTGAGATTAGACTTCTTGAAAACCTAAGATACTACCAACCATACCAAAATCAACTCTAAGACTAGTATTGACCTAAAAATGGACTTATAGACTAGTGGACCAACTTTGACCTAGTTTGACTAAGTTGGTTGACCAAAGTTGACCCAAGGTTGACTTGACTTAGATTGACCAAAATCATGTAGAATTTGCATTGAAGACTTTTCTTGTGATATTTTAGGCTGTATTATGACATGTGGTTGTTTTAAATAGGATCGTATTACTCCAGTCCAGTCACTTTTCATCATCAGCAGTTCGGATTGCCAGGCGAGTACATTCTCTGATCTTTTCATGCTTCTTTGGACATGTACTCTTGTTATAGACTAGTGTACTTGATGCTGACACGACGTTCACACGGATCGGTACCCTATGGATCTTTTCATGCGATGTTATCCCCTCGGATACATCGAGTATGTCATGTTTCATGTACTTTATCATGTTCATCATGTACTCCATGTATTCACTTATATCCATGTGCCCTCATATGTTATTCATGTACACTCATGACCATATGAGCTCCATGTATACAGTAGTTGTTATCCATGTGCAATAACATAACATGCTTCGATCCTTGTGTATTGGTTGGGGGCAGGGAGAGTGTAGTTGGTTATGTGATCATTATCCCCAGTAGTTGTTATCCATGTTCTTTCCGTAGTTGTATCCATGTGCAACCCAAGCTGTTTACATAACCAATTCATGCTCTGTTTCACGTAGAAAGTTATATTCTTTATTTATCATATTTATATCTCAGTTATATCTTCTCTCCTGTTGATTTCTCTTTACAGCGATTCATGTATAGTTTTCTATAGCTTGTTTTATATGTCCATTCCTGATATGAACTGTTGTGAGAGATATGTGCTCGTTCCGTCCTGACTGGGCATGTTGAAAATTTTACAGGTGATGATGAGGAGTATTGTCCTACTTATTCTGGCATTGGCTTAAATAACACTGGCGACGTGGACCCACAGGAGGATCCCACAGTCGCTGAGGACTTGCCCATAGTCTAGCTGAGACTTAGTACTTTATTTGTATTTTCTATTTGAGACTTTTATGAGTTGTACTTGAGATATTTCTGGTGGTTTACACCTAGACTTTTATAGTGACTTTCTTGAGATTATTTTCCCGTTCCATCTTAGTATTGTGATTGAGTTACGTATTATTTCTACTCTATTTATAGATTGGTTAGATTGTGTTAGATATGGTGACTCAGGACAGCGTTCTACCACCGACACTGCGGCGTAGGCTGGGCGTTCGTTATTTTTCGTGCCCTCACACTGGGTGCGGGTCGTGACACGTTTTTAGTGGTGGCCCATGCAGGTTCTCGATCACAACTAGTGTGATTCGTAGTGGTACTCGAACTAGAGTATCATTACAGCCTGCAGTAGGATATAAGGAATAAGTTAAAGTACTCAATCACTATTAGGAATTCTTGAGAGATTCCTGGGACGACCCTTGAGAATCTCATTTTGAGCTTCGATTTAAAATTCCTTTTTCCCTTACTTTAGTCCATCTTCCTCCCTCGATTCTTGCATCTTGTTTGAACTCTTTTCACCAATACCCTTACTTTCTTGTGTTTAATAATGGTTAGGAAGATGGCTACACTGCTATATACTCGTTGGTCAAACGCATGGCTAGGAGGATTACATTAAGGAATTGGGATACACGGAGATTTTGATTAAGTTATAAGAGCACTTTTCTAAATGGATGCTTTAATGATTAGTAGTTTGTAAGTTGGGATATTACCAAGGAAATTTATCTTGAAGATTCTAAGTAGTAATCACCAGAGGATTATAAAATTATATCTTGATACTGGAGGAAATTAGTTAGAATCTAAATAAATTGATTTCAGGAATTGAAGTGATTCACGAATTATTGGATTATGATTATACATCTTTGAACGTATATAGATTGGTTTGATAAGGAAAAAAAAAAAGAAAAAAAGGGTGGCAGTATGAACTATTAAATGGAGTCGTACAAGTTGCGATGTATATGTTTATGGATTTCAATTTAAGTGGAAGTAATGATATTAAAATTTTTGGTTTAGAAGATCGGGAAGATATGAAAACGATTGTTTTGGAAAAAAAAATTTTAAAATTTGGAATCATGTCAATTGATTGAAGATTTAAAAATCTATTTGGATTTTGGTTTAAGAAGTAGTGATTACGTTTCAATGACTTAGAAGGAGAAATTATGGTTGATAAGCGCGTTAAAATACTGAGCTGTAACTGCTAGATTGCCGTGATAAGCTGAGTGTCTATCTTGAGGATTATTTGAGACAAATTGGGAGTTTTTTTTAAATTTAGGAAGTGATATAGAATTTTATGGATTCATGATTTATTAACTCTGGAGTTTAAAGTTGGATTGAAACGTTAAATTTGAAAAGGTTAGTAGTAACGAGATAAAAGTTATTATGAGATTTATGAAAAGGATTTAAATGTTAGTCGTGATTAGATTGGATGGCTTAGAGTGAATAAAAAAAATATTGCGGTAGTTATTTTGGAATTTTTTTTTAAAGGAATGTAAAGGTAGGCCACCAGGGTAACCTTAATGAGATAGAAGTGTTCCACACTAATTGCCATATCACTCATGACTATGATAGTAGTATATACTCTAGGGTTGTTAGTCGTCTGCCAAACTATAGGACTATATCTCAAATCTTGACCTACTCAACCTTTCCTCAAATCTAGATCTTTTTATGACTTCTAACCGTTGGTATTTGATCATTCCTTAACAGTATTCGCCTTTAGTACTGTGTCCCTAGATTATTTCACTGGATTCTTAATTAAATTTATTTTATGCTTCAACTTGATTTCCTTTATTCCTGTACCCTCACCATGATACTAAATTACGTTCTGACTTAAATTCGAGATCCAACCATGACTCATTTCTTTCGACCCGACATGTGATGGTATTCTTCTTGTTCTTTAAATGCTTAACGTTGTACCTTATCTTGATTGCTTGACCAGCTTAGTTAAGGATCTTGGACTATTTCTTTTCTTCTTCATCATTTCCTCCCTTACTTATACTTGACTACCTTATGTTGCTAATTTAGCCTTAGTTTTGCAAGCTTATCCCTTTTTGAGCTTGATCATGACATATTTTATTGGGTCGCGACCCACTAACATATTGTCTAATCAGAACCGGTGTATGATGGTCTGATCAACCTAGTGCACTTGGTTCGCTTTCATATATTACTCTACGTGGATGAGACTCTAGAGCATCTGTCTCATCCAGGACAGTTTGGCAATTCTCCTTGAACTATTTTCGTCGTCTATGAACCACGTATTGTACTCAATAGTATCGTCTTTGAACTCTTTTGTTTTTGTCTTTCACATATTTCAGAAAGGCAAGGCACTGTACTTAATAGGTCAACACAGAGTATCACGTTTAGCTTCCTTATCAGAAGGAGGATAGTGGCTTAATTCTATATCCTCACAGTATCCTTTAGGATTTCAATAGTGTTGAATTCTAAACCCACGATCGCGACCAGTCGACTTGGTCATTCCCTTATCGTCCAATGTTTGGAACCTTATTCAATTGAATTAATTCAATTGTGACATGGATTTCAAATCTTGGATACTCATGCCGAGACTTCAACGATCTCGTTCTCCATCTTGCCCAAACCTCGATTCATCCTGGATTGATCAACTTAGATCATATCGAGACAAAAATTTATATATATATATATATAGTGTGCTTGGATTTCAGTGTTATTGACAAGTCGTGCTTTAAACTTTTGTTTCTTTTATCATCTTTGGAATATTAATGATTTATGGTTAATTTCAGTTGTTTTTATAATCACCAATATTTGTATAGGATGATATACTGTCTTACAGTCCAATGGTTTATTATTTATCCTTATCTTTTCCAGAATGGCACCCATGACCAGAGTTTGTCCCCAGTGCACAGCTGCAATTCCGGATGAGACCGAGATTGTACTTTTCCCTTCTATTGCTCAGGAGGTGTTAGCAGCCTCACCGGAGAATTTTCCTCCATCTCCTGTCCTTCAGGAGGGGACTGCAGTTCAGCCGGAGACTGAGGGCCTTCCTTTGCCTCCTGGAGCGGTACCCCATGCCATTCCTGTCGAAGCTCATATTCACAAATTTCTTTAGGATTTGCGGGAGGTACAGAGACTTCAGGCTGAGCTTATGAGAGAGCAGAGTCTCAGTATCCAACTGTTGTGGGATTACATGCATTCGAGGGAGGAGCCTAGTCCCAAGAGAGCGAGGGGAAGTGTATACCCAGAGCCTCAGGAGTACCCAGGCTTTCAGCCTAGACCAGCTTATCCAGTTCAGATTCCTGTCCAGCAGAGACCAGCTGAGCGAGTGCCTACCTGTGCCTTCTGTAAGAAGCTTGGACACGAATGGAAGGACTGTAGGAAGAGACTAGGAGTGTGCCTATTTTGTGGGTCAGCTGCACACAAGATACGAGACTGTCCTACTACACTTGCCCCTGGACGAGGCCTACCTCCAGGAGAGAGAGTTCCAGCTGCCAGACCTAGTA
This sequence comes from Iris pallida, assembly GCA_029216955.1. NCBI lineage: Eukaryota > Viridiplantae > Streptophyta > Magnoliopsida > Asparagales > Iridaceae > Iris > Iris pallida. Next base: position 4,581,915 of record JANAVB010004399.1, read on the forward strand.
GAGGTGAGTTCTTGACCCATACCTTATCCTAACTCATCTTAATTTCGAGGACGAAATTATTTTAAGGAGGGTAGACTTGTAACACCCACTTTTTGAAATAAGGGTATTTTAGTCATTCTAGCCATTTTAGTCATTTTGTGATTTTCTAGATTATTGACTTGTGAATTGATTTAGCCTTTGGTCTAACATTGGAAACCCACATTAGAGACTAACCATGACCTATGATGAGTATCTAGCTAATTAGATTTTATTTTTAGGCTTTGGTTTAATTTAGAAGTCATTTGGCTATTTTTAGGCTAATTAATTAATTGGCCTTTGTAGCCTTTTGTTAATTGAGCTTAAACTCAACTTAAATAGAGGAGTGGGACCCATGAACCATCCTTGACCCTATTAGGACTCCTATGGCCGGCCAAAACAGGAAGCCCCCATCCCCTATATAAGCATTGCATTGGAATAGACACCCCCTTTACAAAACCCTAGTTTCCAGCTCTCCAAAACCCTAACTTTTTCATCCGACCTCCGTTTCACCCCAAACGAAGTGCGTTGTGATCGTGGGAAGGAGGAGAATTTGCTGGAGCATTGTTAGCAAGGAGTTGGAGGCGTTTGCTCGGTGGAAACTGGTCGTCTCATCGATCGAGGAGTCAGTTTCTTGATTTTTCAACTCGCAATAGGTAAACACCTAAACTCTATAGTTTCTTCTGATTTTTCTTCATGATAGCATGCATCTAGGTACCCTAGACCCACCCATGAAGTTTGGTTAAGTTTCGTGTCCGTTTGATAGGTATCGGACACGTATCGGATTAGGTTTAGAAGTGTTCGATGAAATTCCTATTAGATTTCGATCATGTTTATTTTGTGATCTAATTTCACAAATTTATAGCCCTATAGGTCAGGATTCCTAAGCCCTAGGTTCTTGGTTGAATCGACACGTTTTCGTGTCCGAAACAGGACACGCACGCGCAGCACGAGGACCGCGTGCGTGTCCTGCTACTGCTGTGTCCTTTCTCTTTGGACACGGCGATTCAACCCGAGATTTTTGGTCAGTAGCTAGGCTCCACGACTGACAACACACTCGTAAAGTTTCGTGGGATTTCGTGGAGCGTAGAGAGAGAAATCGAGGCGGCATCGTTCGCGGCCTGTCGCGCGCGCGTGAAGAACGCGCTTCCGATACGCACTTCGTGCGACACGGACACATGGCGAGAGTCCAGTGCAGGCATGTGGTCGTGTAGCCCTATAGTTGGGCTACGTGTACGAGTAACCACGTGTCCTATTTCGCTCTGTGTCGAGCCCTAGGATGTGTGACACGCGTGCACGATGTTTAAGTTTCAGTTTTGGTTCTTGGTGTCCAGGACACTTCGTGTCCTATTCTCTTGGACACGATTGCACCTACACCTCATGTCTAAACCCTTGACACGTTACCAACCTTTGGTCTTTGATTATCTTGAGGTTTCGTGAATGTTTAGGTCATGTTAGGTTGTATGTTTTGAGTATCGAGTTAGGTTCTGGATTGTTCTACTGATTCAGTTTTCCCTTTTTGTTTTGATGATTTCGAATGTAATTCCTGATCAAAAACCCAACCTGCAGACCATATTTGACCCCCTTTAGGTGATACATGTTAGTATGAATCAAGGATTAGGCTGTATCCGAAATCGGGTAGCCATAGGTTAGATGATTTCTTAATTCCAGTTTTTTTGTACTGTGCAGTAATTGATTCTTTCTAGTTTCAGTTTGCATAGTGTTTCCTGTTTTAAACAGAGCCCACAGGTTCCTAGTTAACCCATATAGAGATTACATGTTGGTTTGTATCGAGGAGGAGGCTGTGATCGAAATTGGGTTCATAGAGTATCGGGTTAATCCCAGTTTTCTTTTCCCTTTTATTGATTTATTACTTAGTTCTGTGGCAGCAGTTTTAGAGTTTTAAAATCTTGTATAAGTCGACCTACAGGTCATAGATAACCATATCTATGTGATGCCTACTAGTTTGCATCATAGAGGGGACTGGGATCAATGTTGGGTTAGCCATGGGTATTGGGATTGGTTAGAATTCCAGTTTTAAGTCTCCTTTACCTGTTTAATATGGTTGTTCAGGTTTAGCAATATGTTTCTTTTGATTTCCTGTTTTAGCTCAGTCAACAGATCCTATGAGACCTATATATGAGTTATACCTGTTAGTTGTTAATAGGAGATGGCTGAAATGATTTTGAGTAGACACAGTATTGAGTTGGTGCCCATTTAGATTTGTTGGTTCAAGGAAATGGGTAATCCCTATAACAGGTATTGAAAGAATGGGTTATTTTGATGGTTTGATTTCTTTTGCTGTTGCTGTTAGTAGGTTGGTAAAGTCCAAGTAGTGATTGTTAGTTAAGAATAGGCAATACCAAGTTCAGTTTAGTTGGAGTTAAACCATTGTTGAAGTTGGTCTCTGAGAAGTATATGTATGTGGGTATTGGTAGGGTATCATGCCTATACTAATAATTGGTTGTGCTAGGATTGATTACAGGATTACTAAAATTCAGATTGTTTGTTGGTAGAGAGTTGGGTATCACCAAGCTTAGTTAGGAATCTGTCAACTGTTAGTTAAGGTTTAATTAATTAGTTGAGGATTTGTGTTGGGCAAGGAATAGAAATCTGATTTTTGTGAGAGGTGTATGAATGTTATACCATAATGAGGTATCTTAGAGGATGAGATATGTTGATATGTTGTATATATATATACTAGTCTAAGGTATAGATGCTAGATAGGGTATTATGAGATAAAGTATTGTGATGATACATTGGTTGTTGAGATTAGACTTCTTGAAAACCTAAGATACTACCAACCATACCAAAATCAACTCTAAGACTAGTATTGACCTAAAAATGGACTTATAGACTAGTGGACCAACTTTGACCTAGTTTGACTAAGTTGGTTGACCAAAGTTGACCCAAGGTTGACTTGACTTAGATTGACCAAAATCATGTAGAATTTGCATTGAAGACTTTTCTTGTGATATTTTTAGCTGTATTATGACATGTGGTTGTTTTAAATAGGATCGTATTACTCCAGTCCAGTCACTTTTCATCATCAGCAGTTCGGATTGCCAGGCGAGTACATTCTCTGATCTTTTCATGCTTCTTTGGACATGTACTCTTGTTATAGACTAGTGTACTTGATGCTGACACGACGTTCACACGGATCGGTACCCTATGGATCTTTTCATGCGATGTTATCCCCTCGGATACATCGAGTATGTCATGTTTCATGTACTTTATCATGTTCATCATGTACTCCATGTATTCACTTATATCCATGTGCACTCATATGTTATTCATGTACACTCATGACCATATGAGCTCCATGTATACAGTAGTTGTTATCCATGTGCAATAACATAACATGCTTCGATCCTTGTGTATTGGTTGGGGGCAGGGAGAGTGTAGTTGGTTATGTGATCATTATCCCCAGTAGTTGTTATCCATGTTCTTTCCGTAGTTGTATCCATGTGCAACCCAAGCTGTTTACATAACCAATTCATGCTCTGTTTCACGTAGAAAGTTATATTCTTTATTTATCATATTTATATCTCAGTTATATCTTCTCTCCTGTTGATTTCTCTTTACAGCGATTCATGTATAGTTTTCTATAGCTTGCTTTATACGTCCATTCCTGATATGAACTGTTGTGAGAGATATGTGCTCGTTCCGTCCTGACTGGACATGTTGAAAATTTTACAGGTGATGATGAGGAGTATTGTCCTACTTATTCTGGCATTGGCTTAAATAACACTGGCGACGTGGACCCACAGGAGGATCCTACAGTCGCTGAGGACTTGCCCATAGTCTAGCTGAGACTTAGTACTTTATTTGTATTTTCTATTTGAGACTTTTATGAGTTGTACTTGAGATATTTCTGGTGGTTTACACCTAGACTTTTATAGTGACTTTCTTGAGATTATTTTCCCGTTCCATCTTAGTATTGTGATTGAGTTACGTATTATTTCTACTCTATTTATAGATTGGTTAGATTGTGTTAGATATGGTGACTCAGGACAGCGTTCTACCGCCGACACTGCGGCGTAGGCTGGGCGTTCGTTACTTCTCGTGCCCTCACACTGGTTGCGGGTCGTGACAAATGTGAATCAAAATTGTGGACAACGTAGCAGCTTTGTAATATTATTTAGGGAATTGGAATAGTACGTACTTGTTGCCGACGATCCCGTGGAGCTGAACTATCGACTTCTGCTCCTCCGGTGTGAAGGGTCCCCTCTTGATGTCCGGCCGGAGGTAGTTCATCCACCGCAGCCTGCAACTCTTCCCGCACCTCAACAAACCTAAGTAGAAATTAAGAACAAAAATCTCAAAATCAAGAGGCTAGCTGGAGAAAGAAAAAGAAGGAAACGAGTAAATTAAATTAAAGTCATGCTACTACTTCATCAAAATTAATTCTAGAGTTATTAATTCGGATTATTTAATTTTAGGGTCTCATATATATATATATATATATATATATATATATATATATATATATATATATATATATATATATATATATATATATATATATATATATATAATGCTGTAGAACCAACCACTAAATTTTATGGAATTGCATGGTTGGAATTAAATAACTTAAAAATGTGGTGGGGTCTACATATTTTAATCTCAAACACTAAATTTTAATCCAGGTTGGCTCTATAATACAAAACCAACTGACTGATTTTATATATATATATATATATATATATATATATATATATATATATATATATATTTTGGAGTTTGGATTTTGAAATTGACCAATCTTAAAATTTGTGTCTCAAAATTACTGTTTTTGTAAATTTCGAAATCTAAATCCTAATATCCATATATACGTGAGACCCTAAAACTAAATATCTCTATTAATTCAAGTGCACAATTATTCAGTAAGTCGAGCTCACCATCAGTCTTGATTCTCTTTCATTTAATTGCGTGAGAATTCGAGAATAGGAAGAAGAATCAAGACCGTGTCATTGGCCTGGATGTAGTCTGGGAAGTGACCTCCAGCTGCCTGGGAAGTGTGATCGGAAGAAGTTACCAGCAAGTCTGGGAAGTGACCTCCAGCTGCCGTAGCCATTGGCCTGGATGTAGTCGACGAGGACCTTGTCTTCTTCAGGAGTCCATGGGCCTTTCTTGAGCCCTTGCTTCTCGCAGCAAGGAGCTCTCCCCATGATCACTATTGAAGAAGAAGTTTAGAAGAGAATCCCTGTTGACTTAAATGAGAGGAGGATAAAGAGAGGGAGAGGGGAAGGCAACAATAAATGAGAGTATGCATACAAAGTACACAAAGACTAGAGCTTAGTCTTGAAAGAGATTTTGGGAGATACTCACGTAGGAGGAAGGAGTAAATATTCAGCTGCAGGAGGAGTTAATGTGCCTCTCTCTCTCTCTCTCTCTCTCTCTCTCTCTCTCTCACTTCTGTGGCTTACTCGCCATTGGCCCATTGATGGAGTGTATGAATATATATTATATTTATTTATTTATTTTCTTTAGGATTAGGGTTTTGGTGCTATATTTGGCTGCTGGCTTTTGAATGAATGAGGGGTTGCGTGTGGTGTGGGTGTGGGAAAATGGGGCTCTTGATTATTTGTTTGTGTCGGTCTACAGCTTTTATACACAGGAGAAAAAGGAGGAGAACATGCATTTGTCTCTAGTTTTAGTGGACGAGTAGATAGCAATGTTTTAAAATCGACCGATGATTGAACCGATTATTTTTAAGTATAGGTTGGACCGGTGTTTATCCCAACTTCAAATAGAATTTGTTTGGTTTAGTTTAAATAGATAATATATCCTCGTCTACTTCTTGAGTGATGCTATATCTACCTCTAAAAATTTTATTCCTCTATATCCCTCCGTCACATGACACTTCTTTATTGATCCAAGCAAATAGGAGGAGGATTGAAAAAAGACATGAGCGAATAGAAGAGAGCCACGTGGTGGAGGGACATGGAGAGATGGAATTATGGAGGTACACAAAGCATTTTTCCTACTTCTTGGCTTAGTTTTTAGCTTGTTTTGTTTGGTTTAAATTTACAACTATAAGGTCTCTCAAAACCAAACCAAGAACCAAATGGTCTAAAGCTCACACGATAAATATTTTTGAGTTTTTTTTAGTTAAAAAACAAAATTGGTTGGTTCATATATGAACCGGTTCGACCGGTTCACCGGTTAAATCCAGTTCTTGAAAAGAAATCGGTGGTTCTTTAAAAAAAACTCTGGTTCAAGTCAGAGCAGACCAGCTTTTTTGGCAAACTCGATCGGACTGCCGGTCTGATCCGATTCTGACAACACGGTAGAAAGCACTCTTGTCCCCAAATTTAAAATTTTAAAAAAAAAATGTGTCTCACTGATTATTTTAAAAATTAGTAACATCAACAATTATTTGACTTATATTTTTAGGGTGTCGTTATTGGCACTCTTAAAATATCATCTTTGTTGTAACTCATGGCTTTTCACCTTTCATCTCCTTGTAACCTACACATGACCTTTGGCCCTTCATTTCTTCATAACCCCCAACCTCTCTCCCTATATAAAGAGAGGTTGTGATAGCTTGTAGGTGGCACTTGAGTGATTTATAATATACGAGTATACTTCGTCACATCTCTGGCGTGTTTGAGTTTTTGCCTTACAACACGTTATCAGCACTTTGCTCGTGCAACGCCGGAGACCCGACGTACCGTTCGTTTTTTTTACCTCCTTCCACCGTACGGTAAGAAAGGTAATTTTTAAACTGACATTTTCATCCTAAATAACTAAATAAGGTACTTATTTTTATCATATATATAAGAGTATCTGTTATGCATTATCTAGTACTTGTGTCAAATGAAGAAATTTTTTTTAAAAGAAATTTTTTGGACTAATTTTTTGGAAGAATATGTTTTGTTAAAACAAGTAACTACAGTAGTATTGATGAATATACTTTTTTTTGTTACAACAGACTATTTGATAAAAGAAAAAAAAAAGAAAAACAAAAGTTTTTTTTTTTCTTTTGTCCAATTCTACATTACTTGCTAAACTCTGTTGTTTGTCTTTACTGTTTGTAATACTAATCTTGTTTTCAAAGAAAAAAAAAACATATACATATTTTGTCTCAAGTGGGTTTTTGAACCCAGGACCTATCGGACCAGAACCTTAAACTAGCCCTTTAGACCAACTTTTCCATTTTAGTTATTGTCACATTATTGCTCCTTCTTTCTTGTTGTCTGGGATTTGGAGAGCTAACATTTAAATGCTAACATTTTTTGGGATAATGATGGATTTGAGCGCCTCAGTAGCATTTTTTTTATGTTGCTCAACGAATCATTGTAACAGATGAATAATAAAATTGTATTTTTTTGTCGTTATTTTTTGGGCGTCGCTTCATTAGACGTCGAAAAAATAGTTGACATTTTATTGGTGTCGCTTGCTTAGGCACCAATTCTTTTGTGTGCTATTGCTTGCTTATGTTGTACGTTTTTTTGCGTAATTACGAAAAAAAAATAAACTTGAAAATTTTGAAAAATGGTTTTGGCTACATAAACAAATTCTGGCACCGCCAAATTTGGGCCTTCCAAAATAATATTTTTGGCTAATTTTTTTCAAAAGCAACGCTCATTTTGAGCACGCACTAAATTGTCACCTATTTTGCACAGTTCGCAAATAGTGTGAATTTCTTGAAAAATCTTATTTATTCTTACATTTGAAAAAAAATTTACGAAGTCTCTCCGAATATGCTCACCTATTTATGTATGATGTCAGAAAGAACTCGGGGCTTGATTTTTAAGCGGTCCCTGGTGACCCTCCTCCCTCATTTTTCCGCCTGGTCATATTCACGTAGAGCTACTAAAAGGGGTTGACCGAATATTATTTTTGCTCAAATTGTATTTATAATTATGCATTTTTGCAATAAACTAATTGACCTATCTATATCGGCCCGTCGATCGATATAAGAGAATTTTAAAAAAAATTGTTTTTATTTACAATTGTTTGTTGTTGCTTATACAAACCAAATCCATATAAACCTGTCGTTTTATATGTTGACTGATCAAGATTTTTTTTTTCTGTTGTAGAAAAATGTCGATCAAGATTGATTTTTCCATCCTTGAAGCCTCTGGCAAGAACTACTTGGACTGGACGCAAGACATCCAGAGCCATCTAGATGCGCAGGGCCTCTTGGACGTCATCTATAACGAGGAAGAGCGCGAAGTGGAAGTCACTCGCTCAATGAACGCCAAAACAATGATTCTATTCCGCAGGCATTTATCTGACGCCATGAAGGCGGAGTTCATTGAAATCTCCTCGCCGAAGACACTATGGGACTCTCTAAAAGAGCGCTTCGACCACCAGAAGACCATATGGCTGCCTGAAGCACGCCATGACTGGTTGAACCTGCGCTTCCAAGACTTCAAGAGCGTAACTGATTATAACAATGAAGTTTGCAGGATTCGATCACTTCTCCAATACTGCGGTAAGATATTAACCGACAGTGATCTATTGGAGAAAACATACACCACATTTCCTTCTACTGACAACTTGCTCCAGAAGCAATACCATCAGTCTAAGTTCACCAAGTTTCCCGAGCTCATCATCCAATTTTTACTAGACGAGAAGAATAGTCTCATTTTAATGAGAAACAACAATTCTCGTCCTGCTGGAATAAAGGCAATTCCAATGCCTGATGCAAACGCTCTCCGTGGACCAAATCTACGGTGGAAACGAGACAAGGGCCAGTCGTCCCAGCCAAGGAACAGAGGCGAGTTTAAGGCTTGTCACCCAAAGCGAGGTTCTAATAAGAACCAAGGACCTTTGACTCCTAGACAGTCTCATGGTAAGAACCAACGGGCCAGTCGTCCCAAAGCGAAAGTGGAAGGCCAAGCGCCTACTCTCTGCTACAAATGTGGTGCTTATGGTCATATGCAACGGACTTGCAGGGCAACCCCCCCCTCCCCCTCCAAGAAGTTGATAACTATCACAAGGGGCGTCGGGCCGAAGCAAATCTGGTCAACGAGTGCGAAAATCTAAATCTTGAGACCCCCGATTTTGTAGCAGAAATGGAAGAATGAATCTCCATTATCTCTCTATATTTGATTTAAGTCATGAAACTTTTGGTGGTTTGTATTTTCTGTTTTCTCGATAAATTAAAGTTCTATTTCGAGCACTTCACTCAAACGTGTGACAAACTTTAATTTTCTTTACTTATAGGCATGGACCACGGGGCAGTAGATTGTCTGGTTGATAGTGGAACGACTCACACTATCTTGAGAGATAAATCATACTTTATCTCCTATACGCCTAAAGTAACCTCAGTGACAACCATTTCGGGACCCTCAACCCTTGTTCAAGGTTTTGGCAAAGCCCATTTTTTGTTGTCCAATGGTACTCCCGTTGAAGTATCAGAGGCCTTATATTCTCCAAGGTCCAGTCGTACCTTACTGAGTTTTAAGGATATTCGAGAAAATGGATTTTATATTGAAACTGCTCGAGAACATGGCTTCGAGTATCTTTTCATTACCTCCACTCAGTACGGCCAAAAGCGTATCATGAAGAAGTTGAAAAGTCTTTCAAGTGGTTTGTATCTCACTACGATACAACACATCGAGAGTAATCTCATTATTCGTCGAGCGCCAGTTGATGAGAGCATTTTTATGCTATGGCATGACCGGCTGGGTCATCCGGGTCAAAATACGATGATTCGCACTATGAATGCATCGCATGGGCATCCTCTTGGAGGAAAGAATTTCATTATAAATCTGAAAAGCCTTTGTCAAGCTTGCTCGATTGGGAAGACGAATCTCAAGCCGCTCCATGTGGAACCTACGAGATTGGTTTCTCAATTCCTTGAAAGAATCTATGGAGATATTTGTGGACCAATCCAACCAACATGCGGACCATTTAAATACTTTATGGTTTTGGTTGATGCATCGACTAGATGATCACACGTAGTGTTGTTGTCCACCCGAAACATAGCGTTTCCTAAACTCCTCGCCCAGATCATTAAGTTAAGGGCTCACCATCCGGATTATCCGATAAAGTCTATTAGACTTTATAATGTCACGGAGTTTACATCAAAGACTTTTGATGATTATTGCATGACTTTGGGAATAAATCTTGAACACCCTGTTGCGTATGTTCATACCCAAAATGGCCTAGCGGAAGCTTTTATAAAACGACTGCAAGTGATAGCGCGGACCTTGGTTATGCGCACCAAACTTCCACTATCTGTATGGGGCTATACAATTTTGTACGCTGCGAATTTGGTCCGTCTGAGGCCCATGGCCACCCAACCACTTTTTGTGTACCAGCTGGTTACTAGATGTGAGCCTGACATCTCACATTTACGTGTGTTTGGGTGCCTAGTCAATGTTCCAATTGAGCCGATAAGGCGTTCAAAATTTGGACCTCAGAAGCGACGGAGAATATATGTCGGTTATAACTCCCCGTCCATCATTCGCTATTTAGAGCCCTTGACGGGCGATCTCTTTACCGCGAGACACACGGATTGTGACTTTGATAAAGCAATCTTCCCGTCGTTATGGGGAGAAATGTACGCTAACGTTGATGAGGAACGACGTGAATTAGCATGGCATATGTCCGCTTTTGCTCATCATGATCCCCCCTCTGCACATAGTGATAAGGAAGTGCAGAGGATTCTAGGTCTGCAAGATATTACAAATCAAATGCCAGACGCATTTAGCGACCTAGCAAAAGTCACGAGATCAATTATATCTGCTGCAAATGTGCCTGCAAGGATAGACGTCCCTGAGAGACGCCATGTTCCTGTAAAACATGATGCTTCGGTCGAACCCGTCGAGCAAAGGACGCTGCCATCGGCCGTCCAGTCCGCCACAATTCCCAAGAAGAAAGGAAGACCGGTTGGTTCCAAAGATGTTCTGCCCCGAAAGCGGAGAAATCTTGTTGAAAGTGTTTTGCCACATGAGATCATTAAGGATCACGACGATGTATTAGAAGAGGCGTTCCAGATGAAACGCCTATTCCTAATCATGCCGATAACCTCGAAATATCCGTCGAGTATGCTAGCTTAGACGATATTTTGAAGCAAAATGAAACTGTCATCGATGATGTCACTACCAAAATAAGTCATATCAGCGACGTATTTAGCGACTCCAAGATAGAACGTCACTATTTTTTGGGGTTTTAGCGACGTTTATCCAAGACGTCGCTGTTTGTCGCTAACAGCGACTAATAGCGACATCTAGCAGCTGTAATTTGTTAAATGGGAATCTGCGCCGCAAGTTCGTCGGTACACGTCGCTGATATAGCGACGTGTAGCGACGCATTTTAAGCAGCGTCGCCGTTTCTTAAATATCAGCGACGTTTAGCGACGTCCTAAAAGGACGTCGCTAATCATTTCATATAGCCGGCGAGGATTTCCTTTTCGATCTTTCACAAAATTTCCCTCCAATTTTTCGTGCGCTCCTCCTCCACGACGCTCCTCCGACGATTTTCCTCCTCCGGCCTCCTCCTCCGCGGCGCTCCTCCGGCGATCTCCCTCCTTCTTCTCCTCCTCCTCCTCCTTCCTCAGGTAGCTCCTCCTCAGGTAACTCTCCTCCCCCGCTTCCTAGTTTCTCCTCGTCTTCTAGCTTTCTCTCTCACTTCTAGTTCGTGTCCACGAGAGCGTGGACTCGCTGCGGGGGACACGAGACTCACAGTGGACTCGCTGCGGGGGACACGAGAGCGTGGACTCGTTTCTAGTTCGTGTGACACCTATTTTGTTGGTTTGGACACGTCGTGTCCCACTGTGTGGATACGAGACTCATAGTGTGACACCTATATACTGATACTGGAAGTTTTTTGGGCATATCAACTATCAATTTGATGTTTTGCTTGGATTCGAATTCTAATTTAGGGTTCGAGCCCTATTTACTGATACTGGGAGTTTTTTGGGCATTTTCAGGGTTTTGAAATGATGAATAAATTGACTAATAATTATTATCGAGCTCTATAAAATTTCAGCTATGTCACGAAGGATGGATACTAATCCTGTGAATGAGTTTTCTCCTAAGTATTCTTGACAGTTGAGTATGATTTAGCTCACTGACATTACTGAAATATGGAATGATTAGTGTAGGATATGTTGGTCAGGTTTTGGCAGAGTTGGGATATGATGGTATGCATGTTACAATTAACAAGAAATGCTGTTGACACAAAATGTTGCACGACAGGTTACTTGAGTAATCTGGAATGTTTTACCTACTGAAACAAATGGTTTGGGCAAGGGTGTGTATAGGTTTGTCATCAGATGGTATGGGATTTTGCCTGCCAAGTTCTGAACAGCAGTCCAGGCTGCCTGCTTAGTTGAAAGTCTTAATTAGACTTTCTGTTCAGTACCCTTTGACTGAACTAAGTTGACCTGAATACCATATTTTAAATCCTACAGCGCTGCTTAGTTGAAAGTCTTAATTAGACTTTCTGTTCAGTACCCTTTGACTGCTTAGTTGAAAGTCTTAATTAGACTTTCTATTCAGTACCCTTTGACTAGTTTGATTTGTATAATTATCTGCCATTCGACTGACGAGACAGAAATCTATGTATGACATTTGCTATAAGGAATTTGCATTAATCTACGGTACGACATCGTGATCAGGACATAGTCCCTGCAGCCATTCGACTGGCGAGGCAGAAACTATGTAGCCGTAGATAAAGTTGACTGTCCTCCGACCCCCATCCCTCGACAATGATGATACGACAACCTATCACTACATCTTTTAGTAGTAGATAATGTCTTAGTATTACATTATGTGGGTTCATCTTGATTCTGTTACATCCTTCAGATACTAGATTCGATAAGAACATATACTACACCATATGTACAGAAGATAGATGATTCAAACTAATGTATGCTAGAATGAATTTTGGGTTGTGTTCTGAGCCATTCGTCCCCACACTTGGCAATTATGCAGAACCGTTTGTGGATATACAATCGTCATCCTGATGAATTATTATTTGTGTCAATCTTTGCAGAATTATCTTAAAATGGATATGAATTACTATCTGCGGAACCGTTTGTGGATGTACAATCGTCATCCTGATGACATGTGCGGTGTGCGAGATGAATTTATACAGGGTGTGCAACAGTTCCTGCAGTTTACAAAGGCGTTTCCTCAGTACATGGATCGTACAAAAATTAAGTGTCCATGTATGAGATGTCGCAACTTGAAATATCATTCGGAAGTGGATGTGACATATCATTTGTATTCGAGGGATTTTATGCCAAATTATTATCAGTGGACCGCACACGGAGAACTTGTGCCTTTAGCCTCCGAGCTGGAGCCTTATGTAGATGTCCACGAGCATGCTGATCACGACCAAGGGTGGACGAACATGGTTTTCGATGCTGCGGGGCCTAATTTCGATCCGAACAATCAATATGCAGCTGAGGAGGCACCTAATGCCAATGCTGCAAAGTTCATGGAGTTGCTGGAGAATACAAGGACTCCTTTATATCCTGGTTGTGATGACCATTCACCGTTGGAGGTGGTTACAAGATTGTTGAGCATAAAATTAGATTTTAACATGTCTCAATAATGCTACAACCGAATCCTGGAGTTAATTAAAGATATATTGCCGGAGGGTGGCAAGTTACCTAAAGACTTCTACCGATCCAAGAGAATGGTGAGATCGCTCTGGATGGGGTATGAAAAAATTGATGCATGTCACAACGGATGCATGTTGTACTATAAGGACGACAAGGATGAAGACGCCTGTAGATTTTGTGGTACCGATCGCTTCAAGGCAACTAGTACAACAAGGACTTCTGGTGCACGCAAGCCAACAGATTCGATGCACTATTTGCCTTTGACGCCGCGGTTGCAGAGGTTGTTTATGGCAAAGGAGACAGCTGATAATATGAGTTGGCATAAGCGGGAACAAATAGATAGAGTACTGGATAATCCTTCCGACAGGGAAGCATGGAAGCACTTTGATCGAGTGTATCCCGATTTTGCTTCGGAGCCGCGTAATGTCAGATTGGGGCTTTCCTCCGACGATTTTACCCTATTTGGACTTTCGGGCTCACAATATTCTTGTTGGCCAGTGATTGTTACTCCGTACAACTTGCCGTCTTGGATGTGTATGAAGACTCCTTACATGTTCCTAACTGTTATTATTCCAGGTCCGAAGAACCCGAAGAGGAACATCGATGTGTAAGCTTGAGAGGGTGTTCCCTCCTGGATGTGTATAAAGACTCCTTACATGTTCCTAACTGATTCTTACCTCATGTCGTTTGGGATCCACTGACAGAGCTTAGCATATTCTTCAGAGATCTTTGTTCTACTAAGTTGCTCGTCGATCGGCTTGAAAAGCAGGAGAAGGACATTGCAGTAACATTGTGTAAGCTTGAGAGGGTGTTCCCTTCTGGATTCTTCGACTCTATGGAGCATTTGCCAATTCATCTTTCATATGAGGTACGTGTTGGTGGGCCCGTCGGTTATCGGTAGATGTACCCGTTTGAGCGCCATCTAAACCACCTGAAGAGGAAGGTAAAAAATAAGGCACGGGTCGAAGGTTCTATTTGTGAAGCCTATGTCCTTGAGGAGATTACAAACTTTTGTTCAATGTATTTCAAGTCTCATATTGCTACAAATAGAACAAGAGCTCCGAGGAACGACGATGGAGATATATAATATAATGATGCATTATTGAAAGTCTTCAATGCTCTTGGAAAGCCTTCTGAAAAACTGAAAAAGAGATATTTGAATGATGAGGAACTAAAGGCTGCCCAGTTATATATATTACTCAACTGCTAGGAGGATGAAGTAGAAAAGCTAGAGTGGTAAGTGAAAATCTTCAACGTTCAAGTCATCTATTTGTTGATTATGTTATTATAATTTAACGAGTATATCCCGATAATTATTGGTTTTCAGCAAATTTAATGTTGAGGTGAGGTCAAGTAGACCATACATTACAGATGAAGAAGTAGAAGAAGAAATGAGACTTCATTTCCCGTCTTGGTTGACTGCATATGTACGTAAGAAGCTAGTTAGAATCTTCCTCCATTCACAACTGCACAAGAAATAACTTAACATTAAACTTAATTTTGTATCTTTTCGTGTTTAGGTCGATCGTCCGGACGTCATCCTTGAGAATGAATCTATTAGAACTCTTGCCATGGGACCAATTTATGCCGTCAAAGTATGGCCAAGTTATTGCGTGAATGGGTTTAAGTTCAAGTCAACAAATGCTCTCATCAGAGATAGCTTCCTGGATCTTGATTCCACAAAAAATAGTTGCTTGTGTATCAAATCTACAAACTACAAAGATGTCACTCCAGGCAATGATTTCTATGGCATCTTACGGGAGATCGTGGAATTGACGTACAACTATGGCATAGAGCCTGCCAAGATCGTGTTGTTCAAAGTTGATTGGTTCGATCCCATACAAGATCAAGGATAGAAAATTGACAAGCATGGTCTTGTGGATATTAACTACCGTCGTCGATACCAAGGATACGAACCATTTATCCTAGCAAGTCAAGCTCAACTCGCATATTTTACAACATATTCTAGACGGGGAAAAACGAGGTACGACTGGTGGGCAGTATGCAAGACTAAAGCCAGAAATACCCACGACATCGACGAAGTGGTTTATCAGGAGGACGAGCTACCTCTTGTACCTAATACAGGTGATGTCAATTCAGCAGAAGTTCCCCATTCAATATCTACTTGTGTAGAAGAGGTACAAGTATCCGAAGGGAATGCTAGTGACGATGAGGAGGAAGAGAAAGAGGATGAGGAGGAGGAGAAGGCAAACGAAGAAGATGAATTTTTAGAGGATGATTGAGAAACTGTGATTTTGATGTATTCATATTTCTGTAATCTTAAATTATGAACTATGATCATTTTTGAAAACTTAAATTATGAATTCCAATGTATGCAGATATTTCTAAACTGTCATTGTATTTATTTATATTTTCAATCATAAACTATGATTTTGATGTATTCATATTTCTGTAGTCTTAAATTATGAACTCCAATGTTATTATCAGCATGACAGGACGACGCGGAAGCACCTCAGGACGACGCGAAGATAGGCTAGGACGATCCGTGTCCTTAGGTGGGCAGAGAGCTCCGTTACCAGAGGATGGCTCTGGACCATCGTCTGACCCGAGCATACGGTCTCAGGTCCGGGTGGCAGTGTACCTGCGACGAGCAGTTCCAGGCTTGCTGATCATACTACTTCCCCTAGCCTTCCTACCGCTGACAGCAGCATGGCGGGTGGGGAGCAGGTGGAGCAGGTAGTCCCTACTCCCGCCCGGGCAGATCCATACCAGAGCGACCCTCCATGCGCACCTCAGGACGAGACGAGGATGGAGATTTGGGCCGACGGTCCTACGAAGTAAGTTAAATCAATATTTTATACATGTCTGTATATCTATATATATTCATTAATACGTCGGTTATCGTTTTATACAGATATCGTCCCTCGTCGGTACAGAGAGCGTTGGGCTCCTTTCTAAGGTCCAACTATGGGGGTCCGTGGATCAACTACTCGGATGCCTCGGAAGGGAGGAAGGCATTCTGGTTTGCCCACTTCAAGGTAACTAAAGATAGTTAATTTAGTATGATTAATATAATTTTAAGCATTTTTTAGAACTTATTATTTTAATTTGTAATTCTTGTAGAGGACTTATTTTTATCCACCACACCGGGCCGAGCAGATTGAGAGGCAGTTTCCTGCCGTCGCCGCCAAGTTGATCCGTGATGCAATTGACAATCAGAAAGCTCGTCACCGCTCCGAAAAGCCGATTGCTTGTTGGATCACACCTGACCAGTGGACCACGATGAGGGCTCGATTTGAGGAGCCCGGGTATAGAGAGCGGTCGGAGAAGGCGAAGACGGCTAGGACGATGGCCGAAAAGTGGTGTGGTGGATCGATTTCTATGACGGAGCATTTCCGTCGTCTGGTATGTAATTTATTATAAAATATAAGATTTTATTGATAGTAGGAGTATATAATTTTCTATTTTACTAAAGAATAAAATATAACAAACACGCAGGTGAAGAGGGGTGAGGACGCAAACATGGTGACCGTCTTCCTGGCCACCCATCGGAAGGACGGAAAGCTCATCGACGACCGGGCTATTCAGAGCTATGTAAGTACTAATTTAGTTTTCGTTAATTTTTAACACAACTTGACGAATATACAGATAACCATATACTTAATAATAATTAAATAATTTAGACGTTTATTAGGCTAATTTAGGTAAGTACTGATGTATAGAGATGCACAATGATTTCTAGGAAGAGTATGTTAGGCTACGTGATGAGCGTGCGAGTGCTAGTGCACAGGCAGAGGGAGGGGTTGGTACATCGCAGCCCTCTCCGCCTTAGTCGGAGGACGAGCTCTAGAAGACCGCTGTTGGTGGTCTTCAGAGGGGTACGTACTACGGTACGGGGTCCTACGGCACATTTGTTACGACGCAGGCATCCAGGGTTCCCTCTTCCAGTGCGCATTCACAGCCGTAACAGGCTGAGTCGTCCCGAGTCGAGGAGACCATTGTCCGCCAGATTGCTGAGCTGCGCGACTATATGCTGAGGAGGATTGCTGAGCAGCAAGGGCCTCAGGCGCAAGAGGACGCTGCGTCGGTCACCGCACGCTTTGACGAGCTCGAGCGTATCGTGCAGCAAGTACAGGGGACACAGGAGTCCATTCACGACACCGTTACTAGGATAGCGGCTTGCATGGAGCAATGCAGCGCCAGACTGTGAGCCCTAGAGGAGACGCGGACGCACCCATCTCCAGCGGTTACACTGCCTCCTTCTCCAGCGGTTGCATTGCCTCCTCCTTCATCGTCGTCGGTGGTTCTTACACCGGAGCACTATGCTTATCTTCTTTCCAGGAGCGGTGATGCTCCTCCTGATCAGCCGTAGTCGACATATATATTGTTGTGTGATGGCCCATTGTTGGGTCTTTTATGTGGTTATACATACATTATTCTTATGTGGACCATTATGTTTGACATTGTTGTTACAAATTTTCATATATCTGTGTTGATTGATGAGATTGTGTTTCAAACGTGTTCGTGATTGTGTGTATATGTGTTGTTTGATACTGTGTTCGTGATATACCGTCGTTGTTGTAAGAAATGGTGTAGGGGATGCTGCAAATGCTGCAAATGTTGCAGGGGATGCTGCAAATGCTGTAATTTGTTTTTCAATATTAGCGACGTTCAGTGACTCTCAGTGACGTTCAGCGACGAAGGAAACGTTGCTAAGTAAATATAAGGCACATCGCTAACTGTGATGAATACCGTCGCTGATCGTCACTAAACGTCGCTACGTAGGACGTCGCTAAACGTCGCTATATGTCGGTACTATAGCAACGTCAAAAAGTCGCAGAACGTCGTCATTTGGCTCTCAATCCAGGTCAGCATCGATGCATGTCAAGTCGCTCAACGTCGCTAGGTTACGTCGGTAAATGATGATATTTTTCGTCGCTGGTAGTCGCTGAATTAGTGACGTGTCCGCGTCGCTAAGTATCGTCGTAATAGCGACGTATTGCGACGTTTTCATGTTTAGCGACTAGGTTAATCGCGACTACGTGCAAACGTCGCTAAATACGTCGCTAATCGATATTAGCGACGTATTTTCCCGATTTAGCGACGTCTTGTGGCGTCGCTGATTTGACAGATTTTAGTAGTGTGTGTTCATATACTCAGTGGCTACTGACATTATGAATAATGATGACATGGAACCTCACAGCATTGTCGAGTGTCAACGACGAACGAACTGGCCACAATGGAAACAAGCAATCCAGGCTGAATTAGATTCCTTAGCAAAAAGAAGCGTGTTTGGACCTACAGCTCCAACACCACCCAATGTTAAACCAGTTGGTCACAAATAGGTTTTTCTAAGGAAGCGTAATGAGAGAAATGAGATTGTACGATACAAGGCTCGTTTTGTGGCGCAAGGCTTCTCACAACGCCCTGGAATTGATTACGAGGAGATGTATTCTCCCGTAATGGATGTCATGACGTTCTGCTACTTAATCAGTTTAGTAGTTTCCGAAAAACTGAATATGCGGATGTGGTCACAGCCTATCTCTACGGGGATCTGGACACAGAGATATACATGAGAGTCCCTGAAGGACTAAAGATGTCTGAATCAAGTAGTTCCCGACCACGAAACGCATTCTCGATTAGACTGAGGCGTTCGCTATATGGATTAAAACAATCCGAGCGAATGTGGTATAACCGTCTAAGCGAATACTTGATCGGTTTGGGATACATTAATAACGAACTTTGCCCATGTGTGTTCATAAAGAAATCTACTTCAGGATACGCAATCATCGCGGTCTATGTAGATGACATGAATCTCATAGGAACCGAAAAAGACTTGTCAGAAACTGCTGATATCCTGAAGAGGGAATTCGAGATGAAGGATCTTAGGAAGACACGGTTTTGCCTCGGCCTGCAGATCGAGCACCGTAAAGATGGAATTCTTGTCCATCAAGCGAACTACACCCAAAAGGTGTTGAGACGCTTTAGTTATTTTGACGTTAAGCCGTCCGCTACTTCCATGATCGTCCGCTCTCTAGACATTACTAAGGACCCATTCCGCCCAAAGGAGGACGACGAAGAGATATTGAGTCCTGAGTGCTCTTATCTGGGTGCAATAGGCGCTTTATTGTACTTGGCCCAATGTACTAGACCGGACATCTCATTTACTGTGAATTGTCTAGCTCGACACAGCACCGGGCCAACACACCGCCATTGGAATGGCATAAAAGACATTTTTCGCTACCTTAAGGGTACTACGGACTTGGGCTTATTCTATTCCTACGCGGTTTTGAGTGAGTCCAACGCTCTTGGCACTCGAAGCAACGCGACCCTTGTTGGCTACGCCGATGCGGGATACTTATCTGATCCGCACAAGGGGCGTCCCAATCTGGTTATGTCTTTACCATTGGGAACACGACGATTTCTTGGAGGTCTCGCAAACAGACCTTAGTGGCTACTTCAACGAACCACTCTGAGCTACTCGCGCTCTATGAGGCGACTAGAGAGTGTGTATGGCTTCGAACTGTTATTGGCCATATTCGAAGTACATGTGATCTTCCATATGACCCAGATGAACCTGTTGTCGTCTATGAGGACAATACCGCTGTTATTGATCAAGCGAAACATGGTTACATCAAAGGGGATGCTACCAAGCACATATCGCCCAAGTTGTTCTTTACACATGAACAACAAGCGCTTCAGAAGATTGAAGTGCAACACATTGGATCGGAGAATAACCGTACAGACTTGTTCACCAAGTCACTGCCGAAACACTCGTTCCAGAAACATGTCAGAGCAATTGGACTTAGGAAACTTTCAGAGCTAGCCTAAGTGAAACATGTTTCCTGCACCCTGTTGTGTGCATGTGAGGGGGAGCGCCTCCAAACGCCTTGTTGTGCATATATCCCGCGCTCTGTCGAGTACGAGTGAAAAGGAGAGCATCCCGATGTATGCTTGTGTACTCTTTTTCGCTTAGACCAAGTTTTTTCCCATTGGGTTTTCCTTGGCAAGGTTTTTTTAACGAGACACAGTTCAAATCCCTTATTTCACTAAGGATTATTATGATCAGGGGGAGTATCCAGTTGTATACTTCTAAACCATCGTGTACTCTTTTGTCCTTCGATCAGCAGTTTTTTCCCACTGGGTTTTCCCTGACAAGGTTTTGACGAGGCACCTTTACAATGGTTAGTTTACCCCCATCACACTGACCTGTGTGTACTCTTTTGTCCTTCGACCAAAGTTTTTTCCACTGGGTTTTCTTTGGCAAGGTTTTGACGAGGCACAAGTAGGTGGTCAAATTTGAAGGTGCAAGCTACAGACAGACGAAGAAACTTAGGGGTGTTTACAAGAAGAATTTCTGGAGAGCCAAGGGGGAGTGTTGTAACTCATGGCTTTTCACCTTTCATCTCTTTGTAACCTACACATGACCTTTGGCCCTTCATTTCTTCATAACCCCCAACCTCTCTCCCTATATAAAGAGAGGTTGGGATAGCTTGTAGGTGGCACTTGAGTGATTTATATTATACGAGTATACTTCGTCATATCTCTGGTGTGTTTGAGTTTTTGCCTTACAACAATCTTGTACTTCTCTTTAGTTTTCTATCATTAAAATTCCAAATCTGTATTAATAGTAGTGGTACTCCTAAAATATCACTATGTACTCCTCCTCCATTCATGCACAAATTAATGTCAAATTTAATGCATTAGTAGATTTGAAATTCGAATGCTAGAAAATTAAAGAATAGTTGTCACGCCCCAGAACCAGAATACTGGAGAGCGGGGGCAGACATAGCCAGCTACGTATAATGAAATGGAATCCACGTCACTATACGGTCACGGCTGTCTAGATATATGAGGGTTTAACTACAAGCCATCAGTCTCCTATGGTCAAGAACAAGCCTATTGTCTCAATCTCAAGCAATGTAATAACAGTTACAAGATGTCAGAACACCAAATATACAATAGTAAGGCGTCCCATACATTACATATTCGGATGATCATGAAGCTAGTCGTACAAAATGTCAGGACTAGCAAGAGTTTCAGTCATACATGATCAATCCTAGGATTTGTCAATCATGTTACAGCCCGTAGGCAGAAAGTAATTAAAGGTGCAATACGAGCTAACACGTGCTCGCCGGCTAAACGCCTCAAAAGAATAATTTTACAATAAAGTGGAAGAACAAAAGAAACCCACTCGTTGCCAGGGTTACGCCTGGTGGTCACCATCTGGCTGGAAGACAGGTGGATCCTCTGGTGCTGCTCCGATATCTGGCCATACAAAACCAGCTGGGTCAGACCCCAGAAATAACAAGTGCCACAAAGGAGGCTTCACTTAGGAACTAAAACCATCCTATCACAATAGAATATTAAAGATAATAAATAAAGAACTGATAATAATAGAGATAACAACAGTAAACTGAGTACGAAGAAACCATTCAAGTAGCCAGGTCACAACCCTTAAACCAAACAAGGACCGGGGTTGTAACCCTTCACCTGAATAGAAACTCGTCTCAAATACTATTGATATAGTGAAGACAATAAACGAAGAGAGGACACAGAACTGCTCCGGGAGCCAGGTTACAACCCTTAAACCAAACAAGGACCGGGGTTGTAACCCTTCGCCTGAACAGAACTGGACCCCTGATCTTTATTGCTAAGGCCAGTATAAATAATCATGGTATTGAAATAAGGTAAAAGAACATGACGAGCATGGCATGGCATGGGGTTGCAATAAGACAATAAACGAAGAGAGGACACAGAACTGCTCCGGGAGCCAGGTTACAACCCTTAAACCAAACAAGGACCGGGGTTGTAACCCTTCGCCTGAACAGAACTGGACCCCTGATCGTTATTGTTAAGGCAAGCATCAATAATCATGTCATGTCCCAATCTTGCACAGGATCAGGATAAGACTAAGCTGGAATAAACTTCATCCAATCAATCACGGCCAATCAAGAGTACGGCTTGATACTTTTAACTAACTAGGGTTATCACAGCCTTGTTACTAGCAAGATGCAATGAGATTATTCCAACAGCCACAAGCCCTGCAGACCATCCGGTTATCCGGGTCAAATGTCCATTTAAAGGGTGCACCACATGATTGTGTGCTGGAAATGTGCCCTACTCTACGGTAGGCTACAAGTCCACTTAATGCGCCCAGATAACGGGATTGTCTGTAGCTGGAAATCTCTTCATGACTACTGAATCATTCTAGTTAATTAGCCTTAGTCAATTTTAGTAGGTACCCCTGACCGTGGTACTAAGGGATCCCCATCTTAGACATGATGCAAGACAGTATCAGTTTATTTGTATAAACACAATCGCCCACAGTGTCCAGGTCTTTTATACTTGTCATGTCGTGCTAGCTGTCGTAACAACTTATCGAGGTGTATCATGTCAGGGTTACTTATCAAGAGTGCGCCACGATGGGCCACTATCATGTTTTATCTTACATCATTATAAATGAGAAAAACTTGCATAATTAGTTAGTATCATATTCTGGAAGCCAAGGAAAAGATCTACAATTTTTATGTTGGGAGTTGGGAAAAATTCTGGCCATAAATCAGCCAAATAGGACAAGAAAAATAACCAAATTAAATACTATACAATCAAGGGTGAATTGGGGGCTCATGCGGCAGTAGATGGGTACTCATCTATGCGGCTGAGTAGATGGGTACTCATCTATGCGGCTGAGTAGATGGGTACTCATCTATGCGACTAGGTACATGAGTCTCATGCGGCTGGATAAGTGGGTACCCATGCGGCTGAGTGAATAAATCTCATGCGGCTGGGTAAGTGGGTACCCATCTATGCGGCTGAGTAAGTGGGTACCCATGCGGCTGAGTGAATAAATCTCATGCGGCTGGGTAAGTGGGTACCCATCTATGCGGTTGAGTAAGTGGGTACCCATCTTCTCAGAAAATCTGAGAAGGATGGCCATGGAACCCATAGCTTCCAAGCTCCATAAAACCTTCATCCTAAGCCTAAATTTGGACTTCCATAGGTCAAAATGGGGTAGAACAAAATTCTCTACAACATGGAACCATCAAAACTTAGAAATAATAAAGTTAAATAGATCAAAACCCAAAAAATCCGAAAATACTATAATCTTAGATCTAGAAGAATTTAGCCATGGAAATTGAAAATGCTGTAGGAACGATATAGTAAAGCGTAATACTCTAGAGGGGGGGTGAATAGAGTTGGCAGCGGAATAATGCTAATTAAAAAAGTTAGCAACACAATCACAGTATATAATCACAAATGAAAATAAAGTAAAGGCAGAGTTCAGAAAGCAAACGCAAAAACAGCGATGTATACTGGTATCCCTCTGTTGAGGACTAATCCAGTCGGTAGAACTCTTGCTACCAGTTTGAATCCACTATAGGAAAAACCGCAAGTTTTCTTACGAAGTCCTTGCAACTTCTACAACGCGAGCTTTGATACGAAGAACTCGTCCAACTTCAAATGTGAAGAGGTATTCTTCAATCAAGCCTTCTGATTACAATCTCTCAGAAACTTCTAGACCGTACTGCACTGGCAAATCGACTAGAGGATTGTAACTGGCTTGTGATCTGAAAATGAAAGCTCTAGAAAACTCTTTGAAAGACAGAAAGCTTTTTAGATAGAGAGAAGATTGAAAGTGAATGAGTGAATTGAAATGATCGAAATACTTCTCTATTTATAGGATTTCTAAAGGGAGAACTCTGTCAGAATTCGGGCAGAACTCGATGAGCAAATCTCGGTCAAATCCGCAACTGCAGGAGGACCAAGTTCCAGAGAATTCAAAATCAAAACGGCCACCAACCGAACTCTGGCCGAACTCTGGCCGAACTCTGGCCGAGTTCTGTCAGGGTTAGGTTAGGGTTTTTAAAATAGGTTTTGGTGATTTTTGAAAACCTTTTTGAAAACCTTTTTGTAAACAATTTGATAGGTCATTTTAAAAACATTTTTGGGAATAGCCTATTTGCCAGTACGACTCGGTGTACAATGTATTCCTAGACTCAAATAAAAAGAAAATTACATTGCATAGGAAATACAGACTCAAGTAGGCAAACAGATCTTCAGTCTTGAACGAAGTGAATATCCAATCTTGCTAATGTCCAAGGAGCTGAGATGTCCCAACAAGCTTCGTATATCCAGACAGAGTTTTGATCAATTATTAAAATCAGGTTGACCATATGACCAATGGGCCAACAATCTCCCCCATTTTGATAATTGACAAACTATGAATGATATAACATGAAGCTAGTTCAAGCGTGTTCAAAAAAATATCAAAAAGTACAAATTGTTCATAACCTGTATATAACTCAAAAAAAATGTTAGATCATTTTAATTTTCTCCCCCTTTGTCACTTAGCAAAATAATTGCACAAGAGAAGGCTCCCCTGCATTAAATGCAGAAGACTCCCCCGCAATGAATGCATAAGTAACAAATAGCGAGAAAATAAAAGAAATAAGAATTTAGAGATTATTATCACAGGCATGTAAAGTTGCTACAAATTATCATCACAGGCATGTATTGCTTCAAAACATAAAAGAAATCTCAGGCATGCTATTTCACAGGCAGTTTGTAATGAAGAAGCAGTAAAAAGAGATAGTGCTAAACAAAATGCTGAAATAAACTGAGATGTCATAAATGAAACATCAAAAACATGTCCATGAAGATAAAAGAAATACTGATAGCAAACTACAAAGTACTAATAAAAAAAAATGATAAAAACTTGGAATGTCGGAGCATTTCCAAGTATACAGTAGAATGTCACTAGTAATCAGATCAGATCTCATCATCACTATCCTCATCAATATCATCAGCAGCACGGCCAGCATGACCGGAAGTACCAGCACCAGAAGTACCAGCGCCAGTAGGATGAGTAGGGGCGCCAGCATAGAACTCGCCAACATAATCTCGAGGAGCACGATACCAATCATAGGCGTTACCGGGCTGGAAGTAGGCATGGACAGCCTCATCCTCACAGCGGTAACCCGAAAAAGCTGGATCTCGAGGAATGGAAGCGGCAGAGTGACCAGTCTGTGCAAAACGCAGATCGGCCAAGGAGTTTGCCATCGCCTGGTAACGGGTGACATCGCGGAACTCACGCTCGCGAGCCATGTCCGTCATCGAGACGTGCAAAGCAGATAGGTGCTGATGTATGCCCTCAAAAGTCATGGCATACGGCTGATGTGGTGGAGATGGTGCAGTAGGAGGAGCAGGAGGTGGAGCTGAAGCAGTCCGGCTGTGACGAGAAAGCTGGAGTAACTTGGGCTCAGAGTCCTGAGTACAAGTCGATAGATCGATGTCGAAGCGCTGAAAGATACGAGGGAGAATCATCGCGTAAGAGAGATTTCGATCTCTTGCACGACAACGTCCCATCATCTGAATAATAGTCTTGGGGACGGAAAAAGGAATCCCCTTGATAAGATGATACATAGCGGACAGCTCAAGCGAAGTCACATCATCCTTGGAAGTGGATTTAGGAAGTAGAGTAGAGTAGATGATGCGATGCAATTCGTAGTTGAACAAGTTAAGGTTGTTAGCCTTAAACTTTCCAGAACGTACTCTGTCAGGTGCACAAAGTTCCGTTTTGAAACTCGTGAGTGTAGTGCCGTCGGAGAACTCAATATCTATGCCTCCAACACGTGTGCTCACGTCAAAAGTGTTAACTACGAGATTGCAATAGAACAATCTAATGGCATTAGTAGCAATTGGGAAGCACAGTTTAACAAGCAAATGTAACCCTAATGCCTCAAATAAGTGACGATGGTCAGGAAATATCGTCCATTTAACCGGAGCGCCGTTGCATATGGATCGGGTGGAAAAGTCACCGTACCATAATAAAACTTGATCGAGGGTTTGAAAGAAAAACCCATCGAAAGCACCGTCGCTCTTTTGGACTGGCGAAAACAAAGAATCCGTGTGAGGATTCGAAGAGGACCCTTCCTCACTAGGAGTAGTCTTCTTCCTCTTAGACTGATTAAATCTAGGTGCCATTGAAATAAATAAGCACAAATTTGAAAGTGGAGAAGGAGAGAGTTATACCTCACAAAAATTGGATATGTTGTAGAGAAGGATGATCTCCGCACGATTCCAAAGTTTGGAAGGATTTCACCAAGTAGATAGGGAGCAATGGGTTGGTGAATACCTAGGGTTTGGAGGATTTTCGGGCGGCTGTAGCTGCTGGTTGGAAATATGGAAGCAATGGAAGAGAAGGAGCTCTCGGGTTCTAGATATATACGCAGATACCCTCAACCGAACTCGGGCCGAATTCGATCAGAGTTCTGGCCGAATTCGCCTAGGGTTCTTTCAAGTTGATTTAGCTACTTCTTTTTCATTGACTCGTTTCAAATATTTAATTCAAAGATTAGTTATTTTAGCTTTCAAATAACATAATTAATAATATTTAATGAGTTAAATATCGTTACACAGCAGCTGTCTCAGATTAGCTGTAGGAGTACTGTCCCAGCTGGCGGAGGTTCACCGGGGAACTCTTAAATACCGCTTCGCTTCAACCGTAGTTGTGGTGACAGACAGACTCTTTATTAGCTTGTCTCTAACACAGTCTTTGCATAATGATATAAAAACATAAAATAAAATCAATTAATATTATTGACGTCCAAAATTCCTAATTCTCGACGTAAATAATTGAAGCGATCTTCCGCTAGAGGTTTAGTGAAGATGTCAGCTAATTGATTATCAGTATCTATGTATACAAGGTTTATATCTCCATTTTGATGATGATCTCTAAGAAAATGATGCCGAATCTCGATATGTTTAGTACGAGAGTGACATACAGGATTCTTAGTCAAATTAATGGTGCTAGTGTTATCACAGAAAATGGGAATATGTGTGTAAAATAAATTAAAGTCTTCTAAGGTTTGTTTCATCCACAAAATCTGAGCACAACAACGTCCTGCGGCGATGTACTCAGCCTCTGTTGTTGATAAGGCTACATAATTTTGCTTTTTACTAAGCCAAGAGACTAGAGCCTTGCCTAAGAAATGACATGTACCGCTAGTACTTTTCTATCAACCTTGCATCCAGCAAAATCTGCATCCGAATAACCAATAAGGTCAAAGGATTTGGATTTGGGATACCACAAGCCGACAGAAAAAGTGCCTTTAAGGTATCGGAAGATACGCTTAACTGCGGACAGATGTGATTCCTTTGGGTTAGCTTGAAAACGTGCACACAAGCAAACACTAAACATTATGTCTGGACGACTAGCAGTTAAGTAAAGTAAACTACCAATCATACCTCGATACTTACGTGTGTCGACTGGCTTGCCTTGTTCGTCAGAATCAAGCTTTGTTGAAGTTGCCATCGGAGTGCCAATAGGTTTGACATTGTCCAGATCAAACTTCTTTAGCAAATCTTTTGTGTACTTGGCTTGATTAATGAACGTCCCATTGTCGGTTTGTTTGATTTGCAATCCGAGAAAGAATTTCAGCTCTCCCATCATGCTCATCTCAAACTCATTCTGCATACACTTAGAGAATTCTTGACAAAGAGATTCATCAGTGGATCCAAATATGATATCATCAACATAGATCTGAATTAAAAGCAGCTTGCCATTAAAAGATTTAATAAAAAGTGTAGTGTCAACCTTTCCTTTTGTAAAACCGTTGTCAAGTAGAAAAGAGCTTAGACGATCATACCAAGCACGAGGGGCTTGTTTCAAACCGTATAAGGCTTTCTTCAACTTGAAAATATGGTCAGGATTTTTGAAATCCGTGAAACCCGGAGGTTGTGCTACAAAAACTTCTTCTTTTATAAATCCATTTAGAAAAGCACTTTTTACATCCATTTGAAAAAGTTTGAAATCATGAAAACATGCAAATGCACATAACATACGAATGGATTCTAATCTCGCAACTGGGGCATAAGTCTCATCGTAGTCGATACCCTCTTCTTGATTGTATCCTTGAGCTACGAGTCGAGCCTTGTTACGAGTTACTAAACCATCCTCATTCAGTTTGTTTCGGAATACCCAACGGGTGCCAATGACCGGATGATCAATAGGCTTGGGAACAAGTTCCCAAACTTGATTCCGTTCGAATTGGTTCAATTCCTCTTGCATGGCATCTATCCAGAAACTATCACTACATGCTTCATCAATAGATTTAGGTTCTAGCTGTGAAATAAATGCAACACTAGAAATAATATCTCTACTGGATGATCGAGTGCTTACTCATTTGGTAATGTCACCAATTACCAAATCTTGTGGATGATCAGCTGTGAATTTTAACCTTTTCGGTAGACTCTGTAGGTAGCTGGTTCCTGGATCTCCTCTAGGGGGTTCAGCTTGTGCAGAGCTTGGTTCAGGTTCAGCTGATGTTGAGCTTGATGTAGGCAGATCTTCATCACTGTCATCGAGTGTCATTTGGTTCATTTCATCAAAAATGACGTTGATTGACTCTTCGATGATCATGGTACGTTTGTTGAAGACTCTGTATCCTTTGCTCTTGGCCGCATAACCTAAAAATATACCTTCATCGGCCTTTTCGTCAAACTTTTCCAAATTGTCTTTAGTATTAAGAATAAAGCACTTACAGCCAAATATCTTAAAATATGAAACTGAAGGAATTCTATCAAACCATAACTCAAATGGAGTCTTCTTCGATTTGGGTCGAATTAGAACTCTATTGAGCACAAAGCAAGCTGTATTGACAGCTTCAGCCCAGAAGTATTTGGGTAGGCTAAATTGATTTAACATTACTCTGGCCATTTCGGTTAGAGTTCTGTTCTTACGTTCCACAACTCCATTTTGTTGTGGAATTCTAGGGCAGGAGAACTCGTGTATAAAACCGTGTGTGTCACAAAATTGTTCGAAATCAGCATTCTCGAATTCGCCTCCATGATCGCTTCTAATACGAGTGATCATGTAACCTTTTTCATTCTGTACTTTCTTGCAAAAGGCGACAAATTCGGATAATACGTCATTCTTGCGTGTCAAGAAATATACCCACGTGTATCTAGAAAAATCATCTACAATTACAAATGCATATAATTTACCTCCGAGGCTAGCAACTCTGCTAGGACCGAATAAATCCATGTGTAGCAATTGTAGAGGTCTAGTAGTACATACTGCGTTTACAGACTTGAATGTGGATCTGGTAGCCTTGTTCTTTTCGCATTGGCTGCATACCGAATCCTTCTTGAATGTTATGTCCGGTAAACCGCGTACTAACTTCTTTGTGGATAATCTTGAAATTGTATCCATGTTTGCATGACCGAGTCTCATATGCCATAAATGACTCTCATCACTTTTGGCCATTAAACATCTACCTGAAATGTTAGCTTCTTCTAATAGATAGAAAACATATATATTGTCTTCCCTGATTCCTTCAAAGATAGTACTACCAGTTAAGCTATCAACTATAGTACATTTGTCTTTGCCAAAGTTGATACCATAACCATGATCAGCTAGATGACTTATGCTGAGCAGATTATGTTTCAACTCGGTAACCAGACAGACATCTTTAATCACGGGATAGGGAGATTTACCAACATCACCGATACCAATAATATACCCTTTCAAATTATTACCGAAGGAAACATAACCTTCCTTCTTCTTCTTCGACAGTGTTGCAAATAGAGTAGCGTCACCGGTCATATGCCGTGAGCAACCGCTGTCGAGGATCCATTTGCTTCTAGCATGTGAAGGGTGTTCCACCTACAAAATAGTTTGCAGATGAAACTCTTGGTACCCATTTCTTGTAGGGTCCTGAATTGTTAGCTTTAGGTATCCAAGCATAAACATTTAAATCAACTAGCTTTCTCATTCTACATGCAGATGAAATATGACCAATGAGGCCACAATAATGACATTGTGCATGTTGAGTGTTGAAAGCAGAGTGATGTGCATGGTTGGTAGGTTTAGGTTTTCTAGTATAGAAGAATGCATACCTATGATCATGTTTGGGCTTAACCTTTTGGGGTAAAGGTTTTATATGGTTTGGTCTGACAGTGTTTGGCTTGGGAATGTTCCGAATTTTCGGTAAGTGACACGTGTTAGGATAGGAAGCAGCAGGCTCAGGCTGTTTTCCTAACCTAATTTCCAACCTTTTGGAAGTGTCATATAACTTAGTATAATCAGAAGTGAGTGATTCCATTCTGATTTGTGCAGATTGAAGACTTTTCTTTTCTTTTGAAAGATCTTCTCTCAATTGGTCTATAATCTTATCTTTCTCTTCGGATGACTGTTTAGTCTCGTGTAATAAGAGCTTTATAGAGGAAAGCTCACCAGACTCACTAACACTAGTTCTAACCTCAGCTATTAGGTCGGTAAGTCTTCCTATTTCTCCTTTGTACTCTTTGAGTACCTTCTTAGCGGTCTGATATTTACTACGCAGTTTTCTGTAGTCAAGCATCAGGTCACTGAAGGCATCTCCTAATTGCTCAAAGGTAAAGTCATCATATGTTTCTACAGGTTCAGTAGGTACCTGATCGATTGCCATGAAGCAGATGTTTGCAGCATCCTCTGAATGTTCATCTTCTGAGTCGCTAGCTTCACTCTCATGCCATATGCTGGTGTTGGCATATTTCCGGGATGTTGATCTCTTCATGTTGCCTTTTTCATACCTGTTGTTCTTCTTGCTCGATGATGAGTTGATGGGACAGTCCTTCTTCATATGTCCCTTCTTCTTGCAGCCATAGCAGACAGCATCTTCTTGGTACCAGTTGTTGCTGTTGTTCTCTTTGACTCTCTTCTCATGTCTCATGAATCTTTTGAACTTCCTTGCTAGGAGAGCTTGATCTTCAGCGTCAGATCCACTGCTGTCTGAGTCATCTTCAGCAGCTTTTCTGTGCTGAGCCTTGAGGGCGATAGTCTTCTCCTTTGGTGCAGGCTCTTCAAAATCTTGTAGATCCAGTTCATGAGTGAGTAGCTTACCCATGAGTACTTCAAGTGACATTGTGGTGAGGTCGTTTCCTTCAATGATAGCTGTAGCCTTCGGAATCCAGTTCTTGGTGAGAGCTCGCAGGAGTTTGCGAATCTTTTCGTGGTTATTGTATTCTTTGCCTAAGGAGGACAAAGGGTTTACAATATCCAAGAACCTCTCGAACATTTGTGTGACTGTTTCATTTGGCTTTATTTTGAACGCCTCGTACTCTTGAGTAAGTCTGCTGACTTTTGACTCCTTGACTTGAGTCGTGCCTTCATGTGTAACTTCGAGAAGCTTCCATACACCATTTGCCGTTGAGCATGTAGATACCCTGTTAAATTCTGTTCTGTCTAAGGCACAAAAAAGAGCATTAATGGCACGTGCGTCAAGACTGGCCTTTTTCTTTTCTTCCTCTGTATAACTGTTTTGGGGTTTTTCAACTAAAACACCCTCGACATTTATACGAGGTGGCTTCTGATAGCCATCAAGAACAATAGCCCATAAGTCAAAATCAAGAGACTTTAAGAAGAAACTCATCCGTGTTTTCCAATAAGTGTAGTTAGTACCATCAAACAGAGGAGGTCTGTTTGTGGCCTGACCTTCACTTGTGAATTTCATAGTAGCCATGTGATGTGCTGTGATCTAATAAATAATAAATAAATAATAGCACTTATACCTTGCTTTACCTGTAACACCCGCTCTGATACCAATTGTAGGAACGATATAGTAAAGCGTAATACTCTAGAGGGGGGGTGAATAGAGTTGGCAGCGGAATAATGCTAATTAAAAAAGTTAGCAACACAATCACAGTATATAATCACAAATGAAAATAAAGTAAAGGCAGAGTTCAGAAAGCAAACGCAAAGACAGCGATGTATACTGGTATCCCTCTGTTGAGGACTAATCCAGTCGGTAGAACTCTTGCTACCAGTTTGAATCTACTATAGAAAAAACCGCAAGTTTTCTTACGAAGTCCTTGCAACTTCTACAACGCGAGCTTTGATACGAAGAACTCGTCCAACTTCAAATGTGAAGAGGTATTCTTCAATCAAGCCTTCTGATTACAATCTTTCAGAAACTTCTAGACCGTACCGCACTGGCAAATCGACTAGAGGATTGTAACTGGCTTGGATCTGAAAATGAAAGCTCTAGAAAACTCTTTGGAAGACAGAAAGCTTTTTAGATAGAGAGAAGATTGAAAGTGAATGAGTGAATTGAAATGATCGAAATACTTCTCTATTTATAGGATTTCCAAAGGGAGAACTCTGTCAGAATTCGGGCAGAACTCGATGAGCAAATCTCGATCAAATCCGCAACTGCAGGAGGACCAAGTTCCAGAGAATTCAAAATCAAAACGGCCACCAACCGAACTCTGGCCGAACTCTGGCCGAACTCTGGCCGAACTCTGGCCGAGTTCTGTCAGGGTTAGGTTAGGGTTTTTAAAATAGGTTTTGGTGATTTTTGAAAACCTTTTTGAAAACCTTTTTGTAAACAATTTGATAGGTCATTTTAAAAACATTTTTGGGAATAGCCTATTTGCCAGTACGACTCGATGTACAATGTATTCCTAGACTCAAATAAAAAGAAAATTACATTGCATAGAAAATACAGACTCAAGTAGGCAAACAGATCTTCAGTCTTGAACGAAGTGAATATCCAATCTTGCTAATGTCCAAGGAGCTGAGATGTCCCAACAAGCTTCGTATATCCAGACAGAGTTTTGATCAATTATTAAAATCAGGTTGACCATATGACCAATGGGCCAACAAATGCCAAGAACTAAAGTGTCTTAGAATGTTGTAAGGAAGAAAATGGAATAATAAATTTTGAGTTCCTCCATGAAGCAAGATGCACTTGCCTAAGCTCTCTCTCTCACTCTCTTGGTGGTTGAAGAAGTAATGGTGGGAGAAGAAGAAGTAAATGAAGAGAGAGAATAAAGGAATGGGTTAATAAAGGATGATGGTGGTGGTAGGTAGGGGTTCTCCCCTTGGTTCATGATGAACCAAGGTAACCCAAGTCTAGCCGAACCAACCCAAAATAAACCGGGCAAAGCTAAGAGATATGCAATACAAGAACAAATACGTACACGTATTCCAAGATACGTAATACAAACTACAGGCATTACAACTCTACCCACCTTAAAAGAATTTCGTCCTCGAAATTTAATCAAGAGGCTAGAGTGGCAAGAACAAGCTATACTAATCACAAGCAAGTTATAACTAGACAAACAATCAATCATGCAAGCAAGGAATAGATGGCATGAGGCATAAGAAAGACATTATACCTCATGAGTCAAACAGGTCGGAATATCGCGATCGGATGTCATCCTCACGCTCCCACGTTGACTCACCCAAAGAGTGATGACCCCAAGCAACTCGGACTAACTTGATAGTCTTGTTCTTGAGTGTCTTCTCTCTTTGGTCCAATATAGACACAGGCCTCTCCTCATACGAAAGGTTGGTACCAACAACCAATTTCGAATGATCCAGGATGTGGCTCGGGTCCGGAATATACCGTCGCAGTTGGGATACATGGAATACGTCATGCACCTCACGTAGCGACGGTAGAAGAGCGAGACGATAGGATACATCTCCTACTCGCTCCAGAATGTCGAATGGCCCTATATACCTAGGACTAAGCTATCCCCGTACGCCGAAACGAATGACGCTACGGTTAGGCAAAATCCTCAGGAATACATGGTCGCCGACAGAAAACTCAAGAGGGCGCCGATGAGAATCGGCCCAATGACGCTGGCGATCTTGGGCAACTCGAAGATGATCTCTGACTCTTCTGACCACTTCAACGGTCTGAGCAATCATTTCCGGACCAAGCATCTGCCTCTCTCCAACATCATCCCAGGCTAGCGGGGATCGACACTTCCTACCATACAGTACCTCGAACGGTGCCATCTGGATACTAGCTTGGAAACTGTTGTTGTACGAGAACTCCACCAGGTGCAGGTGATCTTCCCACGAACTACCGAAGTCGAGCGTACAAGATCTCAACATATCTTCGAGAGTCCGGATCGTACGTTCCGACTGGCCATCTGTCTGCGGGTGATAAGCTGAACTGAACTGGAGGTGAGTCCCCAAACTCTCTTGCAGGCTACGCCAAAAGTGCGACGTAAACCTGGAATCTCTGTCCGAGGTGATACTGACTGGTACACCGTGCAATCTGACAATCTGCCGGAGATACATCTCCGCTAGCTGAGCCGTCGACTGACCAACTCTGAACGGAAGAAAGTGAGCCACCTTTGTGAGCCTGTCTATGACAACCCAAATAGCGTCTCTGTCAGCCGGGGTTCTAGGCAATCCAGTCACAAAGTCCATGGTTATATGCTCCCATTTTCACTCGAGAATCGGCAATGGTTGAAGTAGTCCAGCTGGTCTCTGATGTTCAGCCTTAACTTGTTGGCAGACTAAACAACGAAAGACAAACCGGGCTATCTCCCTCTTCATGCCATTCCACCAAAAGTGCTGACGAATATCACGGTACATCTTTGTGCCACCGGGATGAATGGAATACTGCGAACTGTGGGCCTCTGCCATGATCTCCTGTCTGATATCTCCACTGGGTACACAAGGACGCTTACCATGTCGAAGTGTACCGTCTTCATGAATGCATAACTCTGCTCTGAGTCGCTGAAACTTGGAATCTGCTGACTGCGCCATCCGGATCCTCTCGACTATAGTGGATTGAACTTGCATGCTAGACATCAATGCCACACTGGAAGGGAGGACAACTTCTATTCCTATCTTCTGAAGATCGGCTAACAGCTCTGGTTGCGCTGTTAGGAAATAAATTCCAGCTCTCCTGCTCAATGCATCTGCAACAACGTTGGCCTTCCCAGGATGATACTGCAGGTTGACATTATAATCCACAAGTAGCTCCAGCCACCTCCTCTGACGCATGTTAAGATCCTTCTGGGTGAAAACATACTTCAGGCTCTTGTGGTCGGTGAAAATTTCCACCCTATCTTCGTACAAGTAGTGCCTCCACAACTTAAGTGCAAACACTACTGCTGCCAGCTCCAAGTCATGGGTTGGGTAATTCCTCTCATGATCACGAAGTTGTCGTGACACATAAGCTATTACCTTCCCATGCTGCATCAGAACACATCCTAAACCTCTGCCCGAAGCATCACAGTATACTGAGAATCCTCCAGTTCCATCTGGAAGCGTGAGAATAGGAGCCGTCATCAAGCCTCGCTTCAACCTCTCAAAAGAATCTTGGCACTCTGTCGTCCAAGCAAACTGCACATCCTTGCGGGTCAACTGGGTCAATGGCGCTGAAATTCGAGCAAAGACTGAAACAAATCGTCGGTAGTAACCGGCCAATCCAAGAAAACTGCGAACTTCTGCCACTGTGCTAGGTACTGGCCACGTTTCAATGGCCACGATCTTCTGGGGATCCACTTCAACTCCTCCTCGGGTTATGATATGACCCAAGTACGAAATGCGATCGAGCCAGAACTCGTATTTACTAAACTTGGCATACAACTGGTGCTCTCGGAGAATCTGGAGGACAATTCTGAGATGCTGCTCATGCTCCGCCTCACTCTTGCTGTAGACCAGGATGTCGTCTAGGAACACAATCACGAACTGATCCAAATAAGGCATGAAGATGCGATTCATGAGGTCCATGAATACAGTCGGCGCATTGGTTGCTCCAAATGGCATCACAAGGAACTCCCAATGCCCATACCTAGATCTGAAAGCTGTCTTCGGGATGTCCTGCTCTCTGACTCTGATCTGATGGTATCCTGACCGCAAGTCAATCTTCGAAAATACTGACGTCCCTTTGAGTTGATCAAATAAGTCATTTATCCTCGGAAGAGGGTATCTGTTCTTGATTGTCACTAAGTTCAAGGTACGATAATCTACACATAATCTGGACGTACCATCCTTCTTTTTCACAAGAAGCATCGGGGCTCCCCAAGGCGATCCACTAGCACGAATGAATCCCTTGGTTCTAAGTTCTTCAATCATCTTGTACAATATCTCTAGCTTTGACGGCGCCATCCTGTAGACTCTCTCTGATACTGGAGCTGTCCCGGGAATCAAGTCAATGGTGAACTCAATCTTCCGCTCTGGCGACATCCCTGGAAGATCTTCCGAAAACACATCTGGAAACTCGTCTACTACCCGGGGTAACTGTACTGCTGCTACTGCCATCCGTAATACTGGAGGAGAAGGTTCAACTTTGCCTCGGAAGAAGGAAAACTCCGGCTCGCCTGGAATGCTAAAAACAACCCTGCCAATGTGGCAGTCTATCCTAGCATACTGGTCTCTCAACCAATCCATCCCTAAGACCACATCATAATCGGCCATCGGAAACTCTATCAATCTAGCGGGGAACTCTCTACTGCTAACTACGATCCGACACGAGGAAAATACTCTATCTACTCCTACAAGTCCATTACCAGTAAGTATATTGAGCCTCACTGATAATGACTCGGGCTCCAATCCTACCCGTGTCGTGAATCGTGCAGACATAAATGAATGCGAGGCACCAGAATCAAATAATACTAAAGCTGGAAAGGTGTTGACGAGAATAGTACCTGCCACCACCTCACCTGGTGCTATTCCTTCCTCTCCCATGGTCAAAGCCAGCACTTGACCATGTCCTCTGGGTGCGGGTCCCCTCTGCTGAAAATTCCTCTGCCTACTCTGGATCAGGGCTTGGGCTTGGGCATACTGCTGCGGTCTCTGCTGCTGGAACGCCTGGGCCTGCGTTGGCAACGGCCTCGAGAACGGGTACTGCAGCTGCTGCTGCTACTGGACTGGTGCTGGTCCTCTCACCGAAGGACTAGTGAGGGCTGAGGATGAACTTCCCCTGATCGGGCAGTTTCTAATCCTGTGGTCTGGGGCACCACAAGCCAAGCACAAACCCTGTGCTCTGCGACACTCTGATACCACATGTCCTGGCTTCCCACAGTGTGAATATCCCACTGCGGAAGACTGCTTCTGCTTCTGCTGCTGAGGGTGCATCGGGGCTGAATGCTGAACCGACATCACTGAGGTCGCCCGCCTCGGAGCTCCAATGGATAAAGCCCTGGCTGCCGGGGCTGGTGCTGAAGACTGATTCATCTGGCTGTGGGATCGCTTTCGACCCCCAGTCCTATCCACGATCCTCTGGGAGGTATACTCATGCCTCCGGGCGCTCTCAACACTGCATCAAAAGTCTGATGCTCAAACTGCTCCACTGCCAACAAGATCTCTAAATGGAGTCCCTGCTGGAACCGCTGGGCTCTATCGAACTCGGTTGCTACCAAGGTGGGAGCAAACCGACTAAGTCTCGAAAACTCGGTCGCATATCCGTCTACCGTCCTGCCCATCTGTTTCAGATTGGTGAACCTCGTCTGTAGATCGTACCGCGCTACAGCATCAAAATACTTGGTCTGGAATCTCTCCCTGAATACTGCCCATAAAATAGGGGCCACTAATCCATCGGCCTGCGCTGCCCACCAACTGCGAGCAAGATCCAATAGCTGCAGGCGCACCACGGCCACCTTCTCGTTCTCTGGAGTCCTGGCTGCTTCTAGAATCACCTCGGTGTCCTGAAGCCATGCATCTGCAGTGATCGCATCTTCACTGCCGTCGAAGAAGGGAGGGTTCAAGCGCTTGAAGCTGTTGGCCGCGCTATTACCCTGATGACCTCCTCTGGTCAAAGCATCTGCCACCACCTGGTACAAGGCATCTCCGCAACGATCTTGGGAAGCTAATAATGACCTGATGAGACCCACCAAAGTGCCATCATCAGGCTCTGCAGGCTGGACGGGCTGAACTGGTGGTTCTCCTTCAGTAGGCATGACTCTGGAGGCTGCTCCTGAATGTTGGGCTTGATCTCCGAGTTGCTGCTGGTCTGCGGGAGGTGCTCCATCTTGCTGATCGGCAGGTCCAGGAACAATGCCACTGAAGAAGATGACATAGGGATCAATAAGGAAGGACCATGACAGATCAACGATACAAGCATGTGATCAGGTCAAGATTCTCAGGGATTTGAAGATACGAGCAGAGATCAAGGGCGAATACTGATTGAGACATCTATTCGGTAAACCCTCACATATCTTGATTTACAAGACCTGCATGGGCCACCACTAAAACCATGTCACGTCCCAGAACCAGAATACTGGAGAGCGGGGGCAGACATAGCCAGCTACGTATAATGAAATGGAATCCACGTCACTATACGGTCACGGCTGTCTAGATATATGAGGGTTTAACTACAAGCCATCAGTCTCCTATGGTCAAGAACAAGCCTATTGTCTCAATCTCAAGCAATGTAATAACAGTTACAAGATGTCAGAACACCAAATATACAATAGTAAGGCGTCCCATACATTACATATTCGGATGATCATGAAGCTAGTCGTACAAAATGTCAGGACTAGCAAGAGTTTCAGTCATACATGATCAACCCTAGGATTTGTCAATCATGTTACAGCCCGTAGGCAGAAAGTAATTAAAGGTGCAATACGAGCTAACACGTGCTCGCCGGCTAAACGTCTCAAAAGAATAATTTTACAATAAAGTGGGAGAACAAAAGAAATCCACTCGTTGCCAGGGTTATGCCTGGTGGTCACCATCTAGCTGGAAGACAGGTGGATCCTCTGGTGCTGCTCCAATATCTGGCCATACAAAACCAGCTGGGTCAGACCCCAGAAAGAGCAAGTGCCACAAAGGAGGCTTCACTTAGGAACTAAAACCAGCCTATCACAATAGAATATTAAAGATAATAAATAAAAAACTGATAATAATAGAGATAACAACAGTAAACTGAGTACGAAGAAACCATTCAAGTAGCCAGGTCACAACCCTTAAACCAAACAAGGACCGGAGTTGTAACCCTTCACCTGAATAGAAACTCGTCTCAAATACTATTGGTATAGTGAAGACAATAAACGAAGAGAGGACACAGAACTGCTCCGGGAGCCAGGTTACAACCCTTAAACCAAACAAGGACCGGGATTGTAACCCTTCGCCTGAACAGAACTGGACCCCTGATCTTTATTGCTAAGGCCAGTATAAATAATCATGGTATTGAAATAAGGTAAAAGAACATGACGAGCATGGCATGGGGTTACAATAAGACAATAAACGAAGAGAGGACACAGAACTGCTCCGGGAGCTAGGTTACAATCCTTAAACCAAACAAGGACCGGGGTTGTAACCCTTCGCCTGAACAGAACTGGACCCCTGATCGTTATTGTTAAGGCAAGCATCAATAATCATGTCATGTCCCAATCTTGCACAGGATCAGGATAAGACTAAGCTGGAATAAACTTCATCCAATCAATCACGGCCAATCAAGAGTACGGCTTGATACTTTTAACTAACTAGGGTTATCACAGCCTAGTTACTAGCAAGATGCAATGAGATTATTCCAACAGCCACAAGCCCTGCAGACCATCCGGTTATCCGGGTCGAATGTCCATTTAAAGGGTGCACCACATGATTGTGTGCTGGAAATGTGCCCTACTCGACGGTAGGCTACAAGTCCACTTAATGCGCCCAGATAACGGGATTGCCTGTAGCTGGAAATCTCTTCATGACTACTGAATCATTATAGTTAATTAGCCTTAGTCAATTTTAGTAGGTACCCCTGACCGTGGTACTCAGGGATCCCCATCCTAGACATGATGCAAGACAGTATCAGTTTATTTGTACAAACACAATCGCCCACGGTGTCCAGGTCTTTCATACTTGTCATGTCGTGCTAGCTGCCGTAACAACTTATCGAGGTGTATCATGTCAGGGTTACTTATCAAGAGTGCGCCACGACGGGCCACTATCGTGTTTTATCTTACATCATTATAAATGAGAAAAACTTGCATAATTAGTTAGTATCATATTTTGGAAGCCAAGGAAAAGATCTACAATTTTTATGTTGGGAGTTGGAAAAAATTCTGGCCATAAATCAGCCAAATAGGACAAGAAAAATAATCAAATTAAATACTATACAGTCAAGGGTGAATTGGGGGCTCATGCGGCAGTAGATGGGTACTCATCTATGCGGCTGAGTAGATGGGTACTCATCTATGCGGCTGAGTAGATGGGTACTCATCTATGCGACTAGGTACATGAGTCTCATGCGGCTGGGTAAGTGGGTACCCATGCGGCTGAGTGAATAAATCTCATGCGGCTGGGTAAGTGGGTACCCATCTATGCGGCTGAGTAAGTGGGTACCCATGCGGCTGAGTGAATAAATCTCATGCGGCTGGGTAAGTGGGTACCCATCTATGCGGTTGAGTAAGTGGGTACCCATCTTCTCAGAAAATCTGAGAAGGATGGCCATGGAACCCATAGCTTCCAAGCTCCATAAAACCTTCATCTTAAGCCTAAATTTGGACTTCCATAGGTCAAAATGGGGTAGAACGAAATTCTCTACAACATGGAACCATCAAAACTTAGAAATAATAAAGTTAAATAGATCAAAACCCAAAAAATCCGAAAATACTATAATCTTAGATCTAGAAGAATTTAGCCATGGAAATTGAAAATGCCAAGCACTAAAGTGTCTTAGAATGTTGCAAGGAAGAAAATGGAATAATAAATTTTGAGTTCCTCCATGAAGCAAGATACACTTGCCTAAGCTCTCTCTCTCTCTCACTCTCCTGGTGGTTGAAGAAGTAATGGTGGGAGAAGAAGAAGTAAATGAAGAGAGAGAATAAAGGAATGGGTTAATAAAGGATGATGGTGGTGGTAGGTAGGGGTTTTTCCCTTGGTTCATGATGAACCAAGGCAACCCAAGTCTAGCCGAACCAACCCAAAATAAACCGGACAAAGCTAAGAGGTATGCAATATAAGAATAAATACGTACACGTATTCCAAGATACGTAATACGAACTACAGGCATTACAATAGTGCAGGATGATATTTTAGGAAAGTCAATAATATTATTCTATTTTTATAGGAGAAAAAAATAATTAATACACAGGATTTGAGAACAGCAGATCTACTCCTGGACGAGGATGTCACTATGACATATTTGGAATTACAGCAAGTTGTCACAGACTTTTGAGGGTTGCTCAAACCAGATTCCAAAAGCAACATTAATTTTGGAATC
Organism: Iris pallida; assembly: GCA_029216955.1. Lineage (NCBI taxonomy): Eukaryota > Viridiplantae > Streptophyta > Magnoliopsida > Asparagales > Iridaceae > Iris > Iris pallida. Next base: position 4,623,372 of record JANAVB010004399.1, read on the forward strand.
ACAGTCATTTTAGAAAAATTACACTGATTAAAAAATATTTATATTTTTCGTCACGTAATTCTAAAACCTTTCAACTAAAATTGGGACAAAACATAAGAGTGTCTAGAGAAATGGATTTGATCACAAACAAAGTGTGAGAAATGGATTTCAACAGTAAATGATGCGGAATGAATGAGAATTAAAATCAGCAAATTAAATTGGATAAAAATAAGTTCATTTTAGCTCTCTATTAATTATCAAAGAATTTTTAAGTTGCGAAGATTAGAGATTATGTAAGGTAACAGATTATAGGCTATCATGCAACCTTTAGAATTTTACAAGAAATTGAATCAAGCTACCACTAAATTAGAATATTTCTCTATTTAATACGTATATTGATAACCACAAATCTTATTTTCTTTTTCTTTTTTTTTAGAATAACTCAAATTACATTGATAGCATATTGGATGGTAGATGTAGTAGTCATACTTACTTGATTTAGAATGAAGAGGGAGATTAGAATCGAAATGTTGAGGGAGTACGAGAAGGGAGGAATCTTTCTATGCTTTGGCTTTCTTCTTCTGCTTTTGCTTTCTGTCTGCTTTCTGCTTCTGCTGCTGATTTTTGCTTGTGGTGGCTAGGGGTGAGCATTCGGTTTATTCGGTTTAAACCGAACCGAATAACCCAAAACCGAATCGGACCGAAACCGAATAAGCAAAACCGAAATCGAACCGAATTGGCCCAAAACCGAATCAAACCGAACCGAATTAAATCGGTTCGGTTTTCGGTTTATTCGGTTTATTCATATTTTTTTGATTTTTTTTTGAGCTTTTTTTGTTAATATATATAGTAACTAAATATACATAGACATATTTAGTATATACCTATATATATTAATACTTATATATATAGTACACACACACACACATACACACACACACACACACACACACATATATATATATATATATATATATATATATATATATATATATATATATATATATATATATATATATAAATTAATTAATTAAATTTTCTTATTCGGTTTTCGGTTTTGGACCGAAACCGAAACCCAAAACCGAAACCGAAACCGAATAAGAAAATTTAGTATTTTCAAAATCGAAACCGAACCGAATTTTTTTAAAACCGAACCGAATCTCTTATTCGGTTCGGTTCGGTTCGGTTTTCGGTCCAAAATCGAATAATGCTCACCCCTAGTGGTGGCTTATCCTGCTGCTTTTACTGCTGCTACTTTCAGTGAAGAGTAGCAAGGGAGGTCGAAAATAAGAGGAAACGGGCGGGGGGGGGGGGGGGGGGGGGGGGGGGGGGGGGTGGAGAGATAAGGATATATTATGCCATCGCAGCCAAGATAAAAGTGGAGCTCATCAATAGTTAGGTTCCATTTCATTTCATTTCATTTCATTCATTTTGCATTCCTTGTCCTCAAACAAGGATATAAAAAGGTTCAAATCAAAACAAACCAATAGGTAAGTAGCAACTACCAAACAATTATCCAATTCCTTCACCTGAAGGCTCGATAACAAATAAAATAAAAGAATAAAATAACAATGAAATTTGAATCCAAAATTCAAGTTCAAACTTAAATGCTAATCCAAAGTGAAACCATCTCGGCACCGTCTTCTACGTTTGTAGGTCTTCGTAATTGGGGACCTGATGTCCTCATCAGTAAAGCTCTACTTAGGGTTAACTCGGATTAAGTGAGAGATGTGATTAGATTGGAGAAAAAGTTAAGTGGGATATGTTTAAAAACTGTTGCTTGAATTTGAAGTTTTAATGAGAAAGGGGATTAATAATAATAAATTAAATAGTTACCAAAATATTCTTATTACCATGATATAAAATTAGATATGATTGAGTTTTTAATTAAAATTTATCAAAATACATAAAAAAAAAATTCTTTACAAATTTTATACCTATATTAAAAATAACTATAATCCTAACGCAATAAAATTAAGTAACATAAACATTATGGGCTTCTACCATTCAGAAGTAGCCAAGTTCATATATTTTCACACCATTATCTGTCTGTAGTTATTAACAACAGATGCCTCATGGACGATTTGTTTTTATGCAAACATTGGAGGAGAGAGAATGCACAAAATATATTTGATGCATCAAACATATCATGCAACAAGTTTTTGAAGGCCCTCTCTCGTCCAGTTATCTTATGGCACAAAAAATGTACAAACCATTAGAGGAGAGACAACATACCTGGACTTTCTTTATACACCAAATATATGTAAGGTGCAACTCAGGGTCGGATTTGAGGTCAACCCGAGCCCAACCCGATGAATCATAAGCCTAGTCCGAGCCCAAGCTCGGCCCAACCCCGGATTCAACATATGAAGTCCAAGACCAAGTCCGGAGGATTGGGTTTGGCTCGGGTTGGGTCGGGTCCATTGGGTTTATCGGGCTCTAATATAATATTTGAAATAATTTTAAACAAAGTAATATTAAATACATAATCAAATAGCAATCAATTCTTGATCATTACAAAATAAAAACTGAAATAAGATTTAGGATAAGGAGTGGAAGAGTTTGGGTGAAAAAATTTAGGATTTAAACTTTTTATTTAAGAAGTATGAAATATATATATATATATATATATATATATATATATATATATATATATATATATATATATATATATAGTTTAAATCCTAAATTTTTGGTTCTTCGGGTAACCGGACACATGAACCCGAGCCCAACCCGATTTTCGAACGGGTTCAAATATTTTACCCAAATCTGAGTCCGAACCCGAGTATCTTCAACCCTAACCCAACCCATTAACGAATTTATCCGATCGGATTCGGGTTTGGCCCGCCCGAGTTACACCCCTAAATATATGTGGTCATCAACTCAACGAATGCATAAAAAACATAAAACGTCGGTTTTATACTTTCATTTTTCTTATAATTTTCAATAATGAGTAATAAGAAAAAACGAGAAGAGACGATGCACCTGGACGGCAGCAGAGATTGAAAACCAGAAAGATGGACAGCATATAAGGGCTGCAAATGAGCCAAGCCGTTCGCGAGCTGCTCGAAGCTCGGCTCGATAAAAGCTCGTTTGAGCTCGGTTCGTTTAGTAAACAAGCTGAGCTCAAGCTTCATTTTCGAGCTCGTTTAATAAACAAGCCAAGCTCAAGCTTAGAAGTACTCGGCTCGTTTGAGCTCGCGAGTTGGCTCGTTTAGAAGCTCGTCTAGGAGCTCGTTTAGGAGCTTGTTTAGAAGCTCGTTTGTTCTTTGTTGAATTCTAATTATATATATGTGTGTGTGTGTGCGCGTGCGCATTGTGTGTTTATATGTTCTTAATAATTGATATTAAGGAACTTTTTAAATTAAATTTTTATAAATAAATTGTTAATATTACAGGTACTTGAATTCAATCCTAACTAAATTGAAATCGAGCTCGTTAAGCTTGAAATCTAGCTTAATGAGCTTGAAATAAAGTTGAGCGAACTTGAAATCAAGCTTAACGAGCTTTGATTTTGAGCTTATCAAGCTTGCTTATCAAGCCAAGCTCGAGCTCAAACCAAGCCAAGCTCAAGCTTAATATAAACAAGCTCGAGCCAAGCTCAAGCTCTAAAATAAAAAATTTATCAAGCTCGAGCTCGATCTTGAGCTCGATTAATTCTAGTGAAGCCAAGCTCAAGCTTACAAAAGCTTGGCTCGTTTGCAGCCCTAAGCATATTGAAGGCAAAAAAATTTAAAAAGAATGGCACGATATTTTATAAAATGAATAAAAATATTTTATGAAGTTTTAAACAAATCTTCTCACTTTTCCTTATTAACACCCGATTTAGAGGTTGAGAAATGAACAAAAAAAAATGTTAAACAAACCTTCTATATGACTCTCCCTCCTAAATCATACACCCCCAAACCAAATATATATTTTTCCTCTTAACTATCTTGACCCTCAATCCAAGCAAAACCTAACAGCAGCAGCAAGTAGAGAGAATGGCTATGACACTGCCATACTTGACATGGCTATCGTGGTGTTGTTCTGACAAAACGATTTCATTTGGACACTTAATCCCGGCTCGTGTCCGGTCCCAAAAGTGGACACTTCACTAACACCGTGCCAAAATTTAGAGAAAATATATGAAAGAACCGAAATTTAGGCCTCATTTAGTTCGCAGAAAGTTATGAAAAAAAAAATCTTTTAACATTTTTTTTCCTTTAAAAAATTATAATTACCATTGATTTTCAAACTTCAAACTGAAAAAATAATTCTTTGTTTGGATGGATAAAATTATTTCCCCTCCTTAATTTCCCTTTCACTGAAAATCACTTTTCTTTTTTCCTCCTGGATTCTTTTGGTATCTTAACAAAAAATAGTAATCACTTTCCTTTTTTTAACCCCATGGTTCCGCCAAACGAGGCCTAAATTTTACCGCACCCCGTCAAAGGACCCAACATAATCCCACCCTAAATTTTATGATAATATATGTTGACCCTGTTTTGAAGAACAAGGACCAAACCGGGCCATTATATGGTACATGGATAGGACATTATAATAGTAACTAACACAGCTCGAGTGGACTAGCTTTCATCAAGAGATTAAAATCAAATATGAGTTATAGCAATACAAATCATCAAAATTGGCACTTCCGTTAACTGGCTAATTTTGGTCCGCAAAAGTTGCCATTATTGCCATAGTATTTCAACATAATAACACTTGGCCATAAATACCAATCCATTCATCTCCCGCCCCAGCGCTCAAAACTGGAAGCCTTTTAAGCACCCAGCTAGCTGCTAAATCGAGCTGCAGAACAAACTAGTAAATAGCATGAACCACTCAGCAACAAACCTAATCAACTAACCAATCCGAAGAAGTTTGCAAGGGAAAGATATAATGTTCAACTTCCGAGTATTAGAAACACAAAATTCGACAGCATCATCTTCATGAAACTCGAACCCCAAATCCTAAACTCTGATGGACGCAGCAGCTTCACCAGAAACACACTATGGAGTTGGGAGACTACTGGATATACAGATAAACCTGAAGTCCTCACAAGTAACCGACTGTCAGTTTCAAAAGCAGAAAAATATACTTAGCAACATAAAGTCACACAGCCTGAAATGATATAAAAGTGCGATGCTCTAGTAATCAGCATACTGGATTGAACAAAAGACCTGCTTCCTACACCCACTCCTTCAGGCGCCCATCAAGATGAGCCAATTCCTATAAGGATTATCTCAGGTGCCCCTCTGCTGCAACTCAAGATTCCGATAAGGCAACCAATTAACCCTGGTTAAAAAAAAAAGTATCAACAGAACGATAGTTGTGAATTCAAACTGTGTCAAATGCACAAAACTTAAACATATGGGCACAAACTGCAAATACTATGCAACTGAAGAGACTATAGACCTTCACACAACAAAACAAGCCCTAAAAAAGCATAAACAGACAATAAACAAAAATATGACAATTTATAATTTCTAATATATCAAAGATAAACAGACAGTCAAGGGCCAAACCAGGCATGGTGCTGCTACTTAACTCCATGACATAATTCTTTTACGACACATACTAGCAAGCCGAACTAGGATCAGACCAACTGTGACAAATCTGTTTCTGTGAGTGCAGTAGTCACATCGCTAGATATAAACCTAACTCGGGTGCATGCTGTGCATTGTCTACATGGTAAGTGATTAGGCTTGTTTGTGCTACCACAATAGTGCACAAGTCAAATAGATAACATCAACACATGCATTTGCAAAAAGAAGAGTACTAGCTTCCTATAACTCTCATTCATCCACATAGAAAAATATATACAAAGATCCCTTGTTGGACTCGGGTCCCATATCTTTGCTTTAAACTTCTATGTTTGCAGACATCAAATGAAAGGATTGAAGCTATATATATATATATATATATATATATATATATATATATAACAACCTAACGTTTCAATAGTATGTTTAGAAAATATCTGAAACTGCTGTTGATTACTTGGCCAAAACAAGTAGTTATGAACTTAAAGAAGTACCAAAATAAGTTTGGTTTACGGCCCATAAGTCCATGGATTCTTCTGAATAACATCCTTGATTGCTAGTGATGACACTTGTAGTCAAAGAATAGTCCGTGACACTAATTATATCCTCTAGTGGTTTGTTTGCTTCAAATTCAAGAGAAAAGACTGAAATAATGGTATATAAATTCTGAAATTGTGATTCCAATTTGTGCTGCTTGGGTTGGAAATTAGAATTCTATGAACTAAAATTTCATTGTTTAGTTGGATAGAATTGTTGAATGGTCAATTTCAATAGCAAGATATGGCAGCCGGCCCCAAAAACATTTCTATACACAATATTCCAGGAAACTGTTTTCAAACATTTTGTGGGCGTATTCTACTCTCGTGTTCAGCATAGAAAAGTAGGAAATGAGTTCTCAACGAGAATTACAATTCCCACAATCGTGGCAACCAAATGACAATTTTGGCCGACTCTTTGAATTGAGTAGGGAATTGCAACGCCTGAAATGAGACAGGCCCTGATGTAGATTAATAAACACTCCTTTCCTTTGCAGATAGACAATGAGTGACTGTCCATATATACACTTTTTGAAGGCTTGTCTAGATTATTTCTTTTACCAAATATATACCAATGTTGTTTATGGTTGATAAACCAACCAATTATCAAGAACTTACAAAGACAGCATATTCGAAAGCAGAATGGTGAGAGAGAGAGAGAGAGAGAGAGAGAGAGTACATACTTGATAGGACGGTATTTACAGGCATCTTCTAATATGACACCAAGTTTGAGAACCAAAATATCACCATCACAGATCACCTGCAGTATATAGCCTGGTCAATTTGTGGAGGAATCTGCTTGATCTCAGTCCCAAGTTCTTGCTCAATCCTATACCTGTGAATAAACAAGTATACCCTTAGATGCAACTACGAATATGAGAGTAAATACAGAACCTGCAATCACATAAATATTGAAAGTCAATCTCTTACAAGTTAAAACGGTCCTCATAGGTGATCAAATTGACTGCTAAACCAAGGTGGCCAAACCTTCCGGACCGACCAACCTAGAGAAAAGGATAAACAAATAGGTGTTTACCATAAACTCGCCCTTCAAAAAACATGCTGTTGATTTTATCACGAAATATGAATCCCTACTGAAAAGATTGCAAGTAGGCAGAAGAAAACAGTGTAGAAGGTCGGAAGCTCACAAATCTAGGAATATGACTCATCACAGATACCAAATTATAGCTAAGATAGGCAGGCGTGGTATAGACATTTAATTATATTCATTATAGATCAGTATCTTGCATCTTTTCCTCCACAACTTGGAGGGCGGAAACTGTATTTTGTTCCAAATAAGGGGAAGGTAACATAATAATAGTTTCTGTTTAGTTAAAGAGAGAAAATAAAACAATACATAAATATTTTTCATCATTGAAATGGTGTTTCAGTTGAATATAATTAAAATCAAGGAAATGAAGCATGTGGACCATGCTTCCACTCTTCTCATCACATTCAAAAGTCAACAAATGGTCTTCTAAGTTCCTAGTGCTTAACCAGGATGTAGAAGAAAAATAAAAGGGAAATATTGACAAGACGGGGGATGAAGAATTGAGATTGAAAAAAAGATTAAGAGGAAGTAAAAGAAGAGAATCTCAAGAAAAGAAGGGAACAATAAAGGATTCCTGATTGTATATGTCGCTGTCTGCCCAATTACTCTCACCTGCCGCCATCACCATTTATTACCAAAAGCAGCTGGTGACAAGTTATACAATGAACAAGGAAATGTGTGTCAGAGAGAGAGAGATATAAAGGTCGACTCTAACTTAATACTTCACAAAGCCAAAATTTCTTGATAACGAATGAGAACCATCTAAACCTCTATAAAAATGATGCCACGGCCTTAAAATTGTAGTTCCTTGGTCCAGCTCTTTTGGTTCTCTATCTCCTCTCACCCATCCAACAGAAAGGAATCCCAGCTGCAAGTAGCTATGTTCTCAAGCCAGCAAGTTGGATATGGGCACCACTAGACCGGACTTGTACTTGCCAAGGATCTAGGTGATGGACTGCTGCAAGTAGCTATGTTCTCAAGCCAGCAAGTTGGATATGGGCACCACTAAACCCAGACTTGCACTTGCCAAGGATCTAGGTGATGGACTGATGTCCTGCACATTTACGATTTAACATTTGTCAGGGTCATTTATACAAGACTTCCACACCCCAATCCGTCTATCTGCCAATCAGATCCAGTTCGTCGGGGCTGCCTCAAATTGGAGCTGTCATGCTTGCATATTCCACTGAATACTTTGATAAAGAGCAATAACAAAGACAATCATCTACTCTACAAGATAAGAAATGCAAAAAATAATGATAATACTAACAATGATAATGATAATATAATAATTATCAGTTAATTTGATACTAAATATAAACATGACTAGAACTTACCAAACATCTCCAAGCTTCTATATATGTACGTGCCAGGTCTATAACGTTTGAACAAGGATACAATCATGATTAATCTGGCTTTCTTCTCCAAATCATACAATTATGTTTACACTGCTTATAAGGCAAAAGAAAAGGTTGTCCAATATCAATTTTGAAAACAGGTCTATGTAACAGCTGTGACCGCAAGTGGCATCATTCAGGGGTGAGAACAAACTGCGGATCAAATTGATGTTTCGCTAAGAGTGTAAAATTAGTGGTGATCTTCAACATAAAGTATCTATTTTTCTGGAACTAAGAACTATAGGACCAGGACAATAAGGACATAAATATACACGTCTAGCACATATAGATAGTCATCGGTACATTTTTATAGATTACGCAAATGTCAATCCCCATGTCAAACTATTCTTTGTGCACTAAACTTAAAGCAGGATTAACTTTCCCTACCTAAATTTAACTAAATGCTATAACATTTGGTTTGCATATTTGGTTTCCCTACCTAAATTATGTATAATATTTGATTTGTATATTTGGTTTCCCTACCTAAATATTGGTAGAAACTATCATGTCTGATTTAAGTCTCATATTCACTTACCAATTATGGATTTCATTTTTAGTATCTACCAGTATCTACTTCCACATGTGAACGGGATTTTACTCGGGCGTTAAGTTGGACACTTAGTTTTTACAATGCACTGACTACTACGTTAAAAAGAAAGGATCAGATAATAGATACCAGATCAAGTTAAGGGCACGATTTAATAACCCTTGTGAGAGTCACAAACTGAAAACATGCTACAGGGAAACTGATCCTTCCATAAGGGTGTAAACATGGCGGAAATAGGTCTTGTCGCATTTGTATATGATTTCTCTAGCAAATATGATGCAAAAGCATATATTATTTGGATAATGATTTTGATACTCACAATTGGTGGAAGTCACTGAGTGACTTGAAAAAAAAAACTAACGAATATAGAGACAAATATGAACAAAGATATATTGCATCTAGTTAAATTTAGGTAGAGAAATTAGTCCAAATTTATACAAAGAATTATTGTATCATATAATTGAGAAGGGGTTGAGATAAATGTAAAATGAACTACATAAGTATATTTATGGCTACTTATATGTATTAGACATGGATGTTCATGTCATTATTGAATGTCACGGGGACCTATAGTAGATAATCAGGATATACCCTGGTACCCATATGGAGATATCATCGACTTTTAGAAGTATTATCTTCATTTGTATCCATATTTCAAGAAAACAACTGCAATTAGATTCAGACAAGATTATGTGACATCCCCTAAGTTTTACCCTCTTCACATTTCTTCTTGTTCGTCTTATTCAACCCTTTAGATCGAGGCACCTAAACTCACCGCCTTGGCCCTGTGTGTCAAGATGGCAACCTCTCGCCTAGGCCGCTGACTCATTCACATACCCTTAACTTTCTCTTCAACCAAATAACAGCTTTATATATTATCACATGTAAACCTTTTATGAATAAGATCAAATATAGATATGCATAATCAAACTACATACCCTGTGAAGATAAGTCTCAGCATTCTTGGGAAAATCGAAGTTGATAACGACATTGACCGCCTGGATGTCAATTCCCCTTGTAAACAAATCTGAAAATTAAATTTTCAGTAAAAAGCAATCTCGAAAGCATCTTCATGATGTTCTAAAAATTAGGTGATCGTGGACCAGACAAGTTTAGTTTAATAATAAAATAAAGTCAGTGATTAACATGGACTGATTCATCCAATTTTTGCAATGAAAGAGAAAATGCAGAAGCTCCCTAGAGACACCATTTTACCTGTGCAAACAAGATTTCTGCATGCACCATTTCGGAAGTCATGGAAAACTCTATTGCGATGATCTTGCAACATCTTAGCATGGATGTAGAAGCAAGAGTAACCAAGTTCAGTATCTTTCTTGCCAATAATTCAACGCGGTTGACAGAATTGCAGAATATAATCGATTGATTTATTTGAAGCTGCAAAAAGGAACCCCCACCCCGTCAAATTAACAGTTAATAAAATAATGGAGAATATATAATGAAGTGATCCTTAAAAGTAAACCTTTGAGAAAAGGGTGTTTAAGCAGTGAACCTTCTGCCTTTCTTCTACAAAAGCATATATTGGGTTATTCCCTTGAGGGTAAGTTCATCCATAAGATTGATTACGTGGTTTAGGAAGATATCTGTCCTTAAAATCCTTAACAGTAACAGGAAATGTTGCTGAAAACAACAAAATCTGTCTATTTGCAGGAAGAAAATGGATCAGCTGCTCTATCGAAGGTTGAAACTCAGGAGAGAGAAGTTTATCTGCCTGCAGAGGAACACAAAGGAAATATTACGCAAAGCTGAACATATAACATTCTGTTCAATATAACTCTCTTTGACAATTGCAATGTATTTAGATTTAGGAATGCATGGGTAACCTGTACGTTCAATGTCAACTACTGAAACTTTTATATACTTTACCAAGAATCCTAAGAAAGACTTGGAGCAAATGACAAGCAGAACTGCATTTTGAACATCTTAAAAAAATAATGTATGATGTATCACTACGATGAATAGTACCACAGGTGCTAGAATTATGTAATAAATGACTCAACACCCAAAAACAGTACAGTTCAGTTTAAAGAATTTAGCTGCAGTTAGACAAGCCTGCAGAAAACCTGCGACTCACTACCACTCCCCTTGACAAGCCAGGCTCACCTATTCATAACATGTCAATAAGGTGCAGACTTAAGAGACTAGTAAACAAAAGAACTCAAAAAAATCACTTAAATAAATATTAACCTCATCCATTATGAGCATTGAACAGTCCTTCAAGACACAGATCCCCTTCTTTGCAAGATCAAGTATACGACCAGGTGTTCCAACAAGCAAATGTACAGGTTGATACAAACGCATGATATCATCTTTCAAACTCGTTCCACCAGTGGTGACCATAACCTGAACCTTCAAATGCTTCCCAAGTTCCTTACAGACTTGTGACGTCTGAAGAGCCAATTCTCTGGTAGGTACTAATATAACAACTGCAGATCATAACATATGAAGGTAAATATGTTGCATGATAAACCTGTCTTCAATAATGATTGAAACGGATGAAATATCAGTATATCTAAGATCCTAATCACTTTGTATTCAGCCTTAGAGTATGGGTTCAGATCTCATTCGAAGAATAAGACTGGTATTACTATCCACATTCACCACAACTGGATACAATAACAACAAAGCCTTCATCCCAAATTTTTGGGGTCAGCATTCACCATTATTAGATATAGATACATATTCGTATTCAGTAAATCCATATTTGCATAGAATGAGCTGGGTAAATGCTATGTTCTGCCATCATATAATATTTTAATTAACATTACTAACATGCACAGAATATGAACTATATAATCACTTCCCTTATGCACTATGCATATTAACGCAAATTGCCAATGTAAGGGGTTGCTATATTTGACGAGGCCCAAAATAATACAGTACTAAATGTGTGTATGATATTGATATGCAAAGAACAAAATGGGTGTTGACAGTCATGACTTGTTATATCCATTTTCAGCTATAGTAAAAGATAAACAAATCAATCATCTTGAGTAAAATAAACAAAGAGATCAGCCATATGGTCATTTTTCCACATACACAGATCTGTAAAGAAACAACAGCATAACCGAGATCAACCACAATAGTTTTCAAGACCAAATTAAGGTATATCTAAAGATTGAAAATAACAGTGAATATTGGGGAACCTTGAATGACATTGTTATCCTGATCAATCTTTTCCAATGCAGGAATGCAAAATGCAGCTGTCTTCCCTGTCCCATTTTTAGCTCTAGCAAGTATATCGCTTCCAGTTAGAGCAATTGGAATACTTTCTTCTTGAATTGGTGAAGGCTGTTCAAATCCCTTCTCATAATCCCCATTAGCAGCTCACGCTTCAGAAAATAATCTTCAAATTCATTTCCTTTAGTTGCAGTTACATCCTGGAAATAACAAATTGAAATTTACAGATCACCTATGATTGCAAATAAATTTAAAACAATCGAAACTTGATCATCAACAGACATCATGATCAAGGTAAATATCAAGGAAAAGAATACTAATAATGATATCTTCACAAGAGAGGCTTATTAGAAGAAGAAGAAAAAGTTGTATCTCATGATGATAAGAAGTTCTTGATACAGGATAACCACGCGACCAAATTGACCTCCAAGCTGATCCCGATTTGGGTAAGAAATTGGGAGTATTAAGCTTAAGGTTAATAATTGGGAATCTAGGGTTTGAAATCAAAGGACTCGAGCAACTGGGAACCGGTAATTAGGGATGGATGTGATACGGGGTGAATATAGGATAAATCCTGCTTTGGAAAAGGAATAAGACACAGAAATTGAGGAAGTAGGATTCAGATCATGATGGGGATTAAGATTGGGGCTTATAAAGATTGGGAAACTAGATTTGATGGGTAATTTGTAAGGTCTTGAAGGGGCATTGAACAGATTTGTGCTGCTGTAACAGAAGGTAGTCAGTTGTAACAAAAGAAAGAAATTGTGAAGGTTTGCTAGGTATGGAATGTGGTGAAGCGCTTGCCATGAGATCAAGGTTCTAAATTTCCTACACGGAGACGGTGCGTCAAGGGCCCGCCTAGTGCCTAGGGCGCCGCCTAGGCGCCAAACTTATATATAATATATATATATATATATAATATATATTAATATACAAAACTCATAGTTGAGAAGCTGGTTAGCATGTTGTGTTTAAGTATGTGGGTTGGGGGTGGGGAGGTTCACAGTTCGAGTCATCAGTCATCAAAAAAAAAAAATTCTTCTCATTTCCTCTCATTTCCTTTTCCTTTCTCCTCTCCTCTCCCTTTTCCTCTTTCCTCTCCGGTCTCCTCTCTTCTCCCTTCTCTCTCCCTCTCCTCTCCTCTCCTCTCTCTCTCCCGGCTCCACCACATCACCACGGCCTCTACCACCACCACCGTCAGCAGCAGCAGCAGCAGCAGCACCACAACCACCACCAGCAGTAAGTTTTTTTTGAAATGTTAAAATAGGGGCGCCTAGGGCCGCCTACGCCTAGGTCGGCCGCCTAGGACCTTTACGGTGTGGACGGCGGCCGCCTAGGCCGATTTTTAGAACACTGCATGAGATCCTATTTGTATTTCGGAGCGGGTGTTCCGTCTAGTTGGAAAAGAGCGGAGACGTCATTTCATCGGCATGGTTCCCTTTGGACCAAGTACCCCTGAACCAATCTATGCACCTCACTCTTTTCTCTTTTATAGACAACAGAGATGCACACCTCGAAAAGATAAGGGATTCACGGACAGGGTAGGAAGATCTTATTTAAAGAAACAATTTGTGGATGAGGTGGGAAATTAGAAAAAGTAGAAGGTTTATTGTAAGGGAAGGAGGTAAAGAAGTTTGCAGGGGAGAATTGGGCAGCTGGAACAGGTCTTGCAGTTGGGTTCCGTAGGACAGCAGCAGAAGGCCAAGAGTATGGACAGAAGAGATTTAAGGTAGAAGGTTTACGCCTTTCCTTCTAGGGCTTCACGCCACAAATTACGACAAAAGAAACTCATGGAGGAAACTCTCAGACATAAAGGCACTATCATAACTTCCTCATTTAACTTATAGGGAAGTTTTACAAGTTCTCTTCTAAACCCCAACTTACAAGTTACAACAGAAAAGAGATTTTCCTGTAGGAGAAAATTCTTACGAACACTGGAGGCACTATCATAAATTTCTCCTCATTCAATAACTCATACAGTTTCCTTTGCCCATATATTTATACAGTTAGCCCAATCACATTAGATGGCATATCAACATCTCGTACAAGCTTTATAGCAAGCTATAAGCAAAGATAAAGTATCAAAACCATTTAAATCTGAAATAAACTTCAACAAACTGATATACTAAATAAATTAAGTAAACTAGACTAAACTAGACCCAACAATAGTTATCATACCTCAAATCAAGACTTAATTGTCTAAATTTATAAAAAAATTGAAATGCAATAAGACTGGCGGATGTAATTTTTTAGCGACATTCAAGGAAATACAAGATTAACATTAAGAGTTCAGTCCAAAAAAGAATAACATAACATACATACATAGGATAATCAAACTAATTATAAGAAACTTGATACAACAGAATGTTGCACAAAAAATAAAAAGACTACATGAAAAACTGATGGGGCACACAGGATTGGCCCACAATAATAAAAGGCCAACTCCCAAAGGCCCAGTTGGTGGGTTGCGCACACAGTTATACAGGGAAACCCACAAAATCAAATCAAACTTCCCAACAATGTAGAAGTTTGATGCTTGAATTAGTAAAAATAAGGTTATTTATAAGGGCACATCAAATTTTACTCAGGGCTAGCCCAATCTAACTTTGGTTTATTTACAAGTTTGTCATTGAAAAAATTACTCAGGGCTAGCCCAACTATAGATATAAAAGGCAATTTTTTTTTTGGCTCTCGTCTCCTTCCTCACATCTCTTTCTCCAAACCCTAGTTTCTTTAAGAAAGAAGAGCAAGAAAAAGAAAATAAACTAATTTGTGGGAATCATGGAACTTGTGGAAAAAAACCAACTTACTCGCATATCTTTCTCCAAACCCTAGTTTCTCCAAACAAGAAGAACAAGAAGAACAAGAACAAGAAGAAAAAAAATAAACCAACTTTCTCACATCTCTTTCTCCAAACCCTAGTTTATTTATTTTCTTTCTTTCTTGTTTCTTTTTGCTCTTGACGACAAGCCAAAAATTGTGGCAGTCCTGAAATGGACTGCTGTACAGCAAGTCTACTTCAGGACTGTCACAATTGCTGGCAGTCCTAAATACTTCTAGACTGCCAGAATTTGTGGCAGTCCTGAAACGAACTAATTATACAACAGGACTGCCACAAGTTTTGGCAGTCCTAGAAGTATTTAGGACTGCCAGCAACTGTGGCAGTCCAAAAGTCGACATGGTCGAATATTAGGATTTATTTCGATCATGAAATTGGAATGAAATAAACATTATAATGAAATAAATATTACAATGTATGTTTCCATCATGATAATTATGATAATGTATACCGAAGAATGAAAT
The DNA here is from genome assembly GCA_029216955.1 of Iris pallida. NCBI lineage: Eukaryota > Viridiplantae > Streptophyta > Magnoliopsida > Asparagales > Iridaceae > Iris > Iris pallida. The sequence goes on from JANAVB010004399.1 coordinate 4,638,908, forward strand.
TAAATTTTGGATTTATTTCCATGCATTCTTTGTGAGAAAAAAAAGTATTAGAGTTTGTACTTGTTTGTGAGGAGCCTTTGGGTGCCATCAAAATTGGGAATGAGAGCTGGGGAAGGGGTTAAGAAGAAGAAGAGAAAGAAGAAGCAGCTTGGGGAGGGGGAAAACGGTGGAGAAGAAGAAGAATGTTAGAGGGAAACTAGAATTTTGGGAGAGAGAGAGTGAAATGTTGAAATGAAACTCAAAATTTAGGGTTTTTTTTTTGTGGGGGGGGGGGGGGGGGGGTTTGAGTTGGGTTGGGACAGCCCAAAGAGTAAAAAATTGGGTTGTCCTGAGTATTTTTTCCTCAAATTAGGGCTAAAAAATTTGGTTGTCCTGAGTAATTTTTCCCTCAAACTAGGGCTAGCCCCGAGTAAAATTTGATGTGCCCTTATAAATAACCTAAAAATAATCACATATTGCCTTTCTCATTTGCAATCCTCTGCAACCTAACCATTATATTTAGCATTTACAAAGAAACATTACCAAGTAATCATTTACCCTTGCCAATTAAAAGGCCAACATCGCTATCTGCTACTGTAAGCCTGGAGTGCTTTGTTCAAAATGGGGGGGGGGGGGGGGGGGGGGGGGGGGGGGGGATATAGAACAATACTATATTGCTCCACAACTTTCTCTAATGTTCGCTAGCATATATTTAACATATGTATATTGTAATTCAAACCCCTTCATACAAAATAAAATTGCAAAAGAAATGATATCTAGCTTCTTATTTTGTAGCGTGAATATCCTTCAAAAGCTCCAATGAATTTTTAAACATTATCACAAGGATGTAGCAATAACTTCATCAAACAAACCTATGTATACTGTATATAAAAGTAGAACAAGGTCTTCTAGAGTTCTAGGAACTAATGGATTGATGCTTATTATGGCAACAGATTTATCTTTACCTTCACAATGTCAAACTGCAAGATATTTGCATTAGTTGCTAACTTGATTTGCCAATTATGGCTTTTCACGTAAAGATCAACTTTTTCCTTTGGCCATAAGCTTTGTAGTCGTACAGTGTAAAACAAGGAAAGTTTTCTATTTTCAAAGTAAGAGGACCTGATATAAGAACCATACTGCGACCAAATATTCCTATTATAGCAGTTTCTTTTTTATTTGATATCAGGAGTATAGTTTGTCAGACAAATGAATTTATTACGAAACCATGAATAATCATCACCCCTGCAGGGGGGAGGACGAGGAGTGAATGGTAGCTAACACTTCCAACTCAACTATAATCAAAGTTCTCAGTTAATATAGTATCAGAAAGTCGTCGACGGACTATTTTAATGCATAAGCAATTTAATGCAATTATGATGGTTTCCAACAGTGTTATTAAAGGTGTCATAGATGCTCACATGTGCGCCAAGGCTAGGAGGCCTTTGGTGCCTCTAAGTGCCAAATCTATCCCGTGTCTGGCATGTGGCTTAGCTGAGACACAAGGTGCCTGAGATGCTCGCCTCTTACACACTTGCCATCTCAATTATAGCTATTTATCTTTCGTGAAACTTGTTACAAGGCATGTGTCTCAAGGATATAAAAAGAAATGGAGAGCAACAAATCTAGTGATGGATATGGTGCTAGCATAGATCGTGATGGGATAGATGAAGCATCTGATGATAAGATCTTTAGATCATATCAATAATATCACAGATCACATGATTTTGCATTCTATAAACTTTAGCATGATATCTATTTGAGCTTTCTTGTTTGTTTGGAGTTTGACCATTAGTATGAGACATGATCAGGTACTACATTGTTAGTTATATCATGATTATCTTCGAACTTAGTGATCACATTGCAATTATAATGATGTGCAATCTGTGCTTGTTGTTAAAGTGTTGGTTTCTTTAAGTTTCTAATGGATTTAAGGTACGATTAGCATGAATTATTTAGTTTGACTTTAGTTCTTTAACTTGGCGCTTTGCCTGACTCAAACGAGTGCCTAGCACTAGGAGACCTTAGCACCTTGAGTAGGTCTTGATGCATTGACAACACTGTTTCCACACACAATTTACTATAAAACAATATGCAGTTTTGCTATCTGTAATTACACGATAAAACAAATTAGACTAATCCAGCTGCTTAAACTCAAATTTCCATTAAAAAAATGGAATTGCGAAGGAATTTACATTTGGATCACTAGAGTAGTGGAGCAGTGGTGCAAGTCAGAGTCCCTGTCAAGACCAAATCACTCATAACTCATGTTTAAGTTTGGATAAATTGCTTGTACCCCCTCAACTATTGGGGAATACTATGACCTGAATAAACATTACAACAGTGGGGGTTTTGTTTCTTGTTCTTGTTTCTTTTTCTTTTTTCCGTGGGGGAGGGGGGGAGAAGTTCATTTACGTGGTGAACATTCTTTACTAAGAGAGATCGTACTTAAAGGCACCTTGTTTCAAAAATAGTTCAAATTTAGTATATGTTCAGATTCATATTTTTTGCTTTTAAATTTGACACATTGAGGGGGGGACAGTTTGCCATTTTGCGCCCTATACTTCCTAATTATACAAAAAAATAACTATGTTATTCAGCAAAGTCCATGAATCATAGATGGCCGAAAAATCGCCCGACATACTAAGAACTTTACGCTACCAACCCTATAATGTATATGAAAAATATATGCATGTTCTTATATAAATAATTTGGTGGACACAAAGATCAACTAACATACTAAGAACATCAAGGTTTACAAATATAATGTATCCATCTGATGACATTTGCTTCCTGGCAAAATCAACCAACTTAGATCATTCAGGAGCTGGCAGTGGCATCAGTTAGCAATAAGTGGTGTTGGAACAAGAACAGAATAAGCAAACATAATGGTAAATCTAATGGCCTCCAACCATACAAAACAATCAAATAAAGAAACAAGGAACGAAGTCTTATGAGGGCAAGGGTAAGTCACAAGGCTAGAGTATGCTGCAAGCAGCCAATCTCAATCCCACAAAAGAACATTTTAGAGATTGACATACATGACCCCAAAAGCCATAAGATATAAATAACTTCAGGAAATAAAAGCAAGCTGTAATAAACTATGAAGCATAGGTAATGGTAGGAGTACCGGGTACGTCGATACGACAAACTTCTAAAATCAACGGTAAGAGAGGAAAGAGAGAGAGAGGGGGGGGGGGGGGGGGGGGGGGGGGGGGTTATATATATATATATATTACATCTTCACTACTTAAACTAAGAATCTAGATTTATTCACCCTGGTGAATTTAGTCTAAAACTATGTAGTTTAAGTTTAAAAGGAAACTATATTTCTAAAAAAAAAATCCAAATGTATATTTTAAAAGATATCAATGACTTGTATAGGAAGTACCCACAGTACCAAAAGGTACCCACAAAATGATCCAAAACTAAAATTAAGAATACAAACAAAATAAAATTTTGGGTACTTGTGGGGTAAGTACCAAGAGTACCCAAGGGGTATCAGTACCTGTCAAGTACCTCGTACGGGTATGCCTTCCTAGTCGGAGTACCCGTGCTTCATAGTTTAAAAAAAATAAAATGATGATATGTCAATTTATCTGACTGCATCATGGCTGATCCATTTTTCCATATAACAACCTCATCACCAGAGGATATAACACACAATATTATTCCAAAAAACCAACATTTTATCGGCAGAAATATATGATTATTTGAAAAAACCATACCTCTGTCTTGTATCTTGTGTCACGCTGTGGTACCTTCAGTTGTGCTTTCCAGTCTGGGGAGCTAAAACCATATAAAAGTAAGAAAAGCAACATAGAAAAGAGTTAAGTACACTGAAAATTTTCTGATGAATACTTCAATTGTCACTTTAAGAAAAAAAAAAATCTCATGAAAATGTAGACTAATAGAATTCAGATGATGATACAAGTTGGTATACTTAACAGCTTTAGTAGTTTCAGGCTGTAGGTAGACATACTATCCAGAGAGATTATCACAACAGATTAAATTACATCTTTGTTTCCTAAAGTAACAAGCATTAGATAATATATACCTATACACATTTACATGCATGCATTTAGATTTTCTAATCGAACATATTCATGCAATATTCCATAAGTTAACTAAATAAGAAAGTCATCCGCATTGAAAGAAATGAAAGGCTAAATGATACTACATCCCACACTAGAAAATGCTCTGGACATATGTGGCTGTAATAATCCTGAAAATATGTCTCGACTGGGAAAGACCTAAAATCACATCAACCCCTATATTAATTCGAACTTAGAGATTTTAACCTTTTTAAATATGTTAAAAATATTTCAGTTAACAAGACAGATTGCTAGAAGAATCATTTATTGGTTTTATCAAAAGATCAGTATTCTATTGGGGGGAAATTAAGCACTGCCAAATTTGGTGAGCTTAATATTTAGGTCTTCAATACTTCACATCATCAAGCACTTCATGAATGACCATTACCAAGTTAGTATCTTTTCTTCTATTAGTCATTATTGTTAATATTGGTGATATTCAGGCAGTTTCTACTAAATAATTCAAACCTGTTTCTGATTTCATAATCCATTTCACACATCCCATGGTTAGTAACCAAGCAGCTTGTCATTATAAATTTACTTGTGCAACCTATTAGCAGTCAGCCTCAAAGTGTAGTCCGTATGGGCCAATTTCCCTACGAGAAGGTAGACATAGTGAAGAGAATCTGAGATCCTAGCCCTCCCAAAACCGTTAAAAGTGAAGCCGAAATGCAGAATAAAACATCAGCCCTACACTCTACAGACAACATTATCTGCCAATAAAGATCTTAAAGAATAGCCAACAACACCATTCAACACCAACCACAAGAAAATATCAACCCCAACAAACCAGTTTGGCATATTTAATATCCCATACTCTACTGTAAGGTGGGACAAAATTGTGGAGATCAAATGCAATTTCTATAGCATTTTAGATCAGTATGGGTGAGGAAGCAATTATTTAACAAAATACGTAAATTAGGAAGGCTCAATCAAAAGAATTGTCGGCTCCAAACTCATAGACACAAGCCTAGGGTTCAAGGAAAAGAAAATTGGTGTTTTTTTTTTTTTTTTTTTTTTTTTGGGGGGGGGGGGGGGGGGGGGGGGGGGGGGTTTGCGTAGGGGCAGTGAGTTACCATCAACGCTAAAAAATGAAAAATAACAAAACTCACCATTACATATCATGTGTTCCCATGAATACTCCAAAACTGAACTGGCATGCAAAACCATTCTTGCTACCTGGGTCCCCTACCTAGGCATGATAGAATGCCCCGACACATCCGGTATAAGGCTTCCTATACAATCATTTGTGCTTCAAACATAGTCACAAGTTGGGCACTGAGAAATAATTGCATAAGGAGTATAATTTATGAGTTTGGAGTTCGACGAGAACATTAAAAGTCACCTAGTTTAACATGTCAATCAGAAGGTTAAATACACTTAGGCATATTTTCTTAAATCTTATACGTTGATGCATAAATTTTCTTCGGTTTCCGAATTATTTATGGATCTGCTCATTTCCTTAATGCAGTTACTTAAGTTGCTTTTTATAGCATAGGTTGCATCTCAACCAAGCGGGGTGAGTGATATAGCGTGGATTCCAATTCCAAATCCTTCTAGGAATTCATTTTCTTGTTCTTTCCTTTTTTTAGCTTTATCTTTTTTATATAGAGAGTTGTTAAGAATCATATTTCTTTTAGGACTCTTATTTTGACTCTTATATTAGGATAGACTTTATCTTTATTTATTAGGATTAGGTTGTCATCAGAGTCATATAAATAGGCATCTTATGTATGCAATTGGAAAAAAAAACTTTAAATCAATAAATTCATTTTTAAGTTCTGAGATTTGTTCTCTCTTTTTCTTGGTCGTAGACTCGACTGTTCCGCGGATTCGAAAGCCCCTCGCTTGAGGTTTTCAAGCAACCTTCGTGCGAACCCCCCATAAGGCCATCCGTCGGAGTTTTCGCAGCACTGCTTTGCTCTCACCAAGCAACGGTGGTCCAGTTATCGTCATCACCAATCGACTTAGCCATTGTCAAGCACGAAGGTAAGGTCGTTCCGCTATCACGCTGCGTAAGTGAGAACTCCTAGCATAGGTGGTAGTAAATGTCCATTGTCATCGAGTTCCCATCCTCGTTGGACGTGTCACAACTCACATTATGTCAAGTGGTTTAATAATGCCGACTCACTCAACAACTATTCCTCTATATATGCTAAAGAAACCAAAATATATCAAATCCAACAAATCAAGTATATAAACTAAGTTGGCGAAATAGGCCGTGTTCATTCCTAGTCACAAGTTTACAGTCAAACTCAAATTTCATGCCATGAAAAGAAAATGTGGATTGCTCACCTTATGGCAGCTGCTCCGACAGTTCGATATATAGGACAAAAAAATTAGTTGGAGCATCCGTATGGCAGCCGACCAAAGAATTTGGGATAAATGTTGTTGTTGTTGCTGTTAGTATCCCTATGGCAATACTTACAAGAGAATGATTTAAGGCGATTCCCTTTGCCTTTACTAGGTCTCAATTTCCCCAACTTAAGTTATTATGATTCCTTTATTCTGTTCATTGTCATGTGAGTCAAATGTGTGCCACCATAAGTCATAACCCGCTTGTCACGTGCCAAATGAGAACCACCAAATGCAACCTCACATTAGTCAAGAGCATGGTATGCAATATTGATAATGGGAATAGGTATAGGAGCCTTCTTAATTGGCAGTCTCAGGACACTTTCAGGGTATTCGGAAGGTTTCGGTGGGTTTTCAATTGGTTGGCTTTGGTAATTTCTGCAGTAACGGTATCGGCCAATACCGCAAATTATGGTCAAGAGTGCCAAATGCTGCAATATGAACAGAATGTCCTCTGCATCAAAATTCAAGAGGGCTTTATGGTGCTCCTTCAAACTTTGATTGATACAAGATGAAACACAGAATAATAATATTTTTAGTTCAAAGAACAAGTAGAGAAATACAAACCTAATCAGCATACGTATAAGAAGACACATGTCAGATTAGTTTCATGTCAGGTAAAGCTATGTACTTAGATGGATATCCATTGACCCACACCACCAAGAGGGACAGATCATTTGACCTGCATAACCAGGAAAATTTATTCTGCAATCTTTTTCCATTAGGGACTCTTCAAAGTCCCTTGATAAGCAGGATACAAACATATTAACATATCTAATATAACTCGTACCTACATTTTTAAAAAATCGTTCTTGTATCAAACTCAAAACAATCAACATATTTAGTAATCCCTATCAAATCATCAACTTCATACAGGTTGTCCAAATAGAGGAGCCACTTAATTTGTGGGTCACTAGCACATCCTCGACTCCACCTGATGGATTATGCTTTTTATATACTATTTTTGACAGGTCGGTTGGATTCATGAGAAATTAAAATTTACTATGTGCAGGTGATGTAGATGAAAAGTAACGCCGACTTATGGCGAGCAACACCAACAAAATATCTAATTATAAGTTAATACTAATAAATACGCAAAAGGTCCCTTATGGATTGGTGTATATGGGCACAAGTGCCCCATCTTGACACGGACAGGGTTTCTGACAAGACAACTCCAAAAAAATCTGGACATGAGTAAACAACTAAATATGTGTATCTTTAAACATATGCATATCTTCACATGAATATTTATGTTGTTTGATTTGTGTTTTGACATTGATGAATTAATAAGTTCAGAAAGTATAGTGAAATCCTATAGCGGTCAATTAGGGACACAATACTCTTTCATCTCACGAATATTTTACGATTCACAAAAAACACACGTTTGACATGGACAGACGTGTATATAGTCAAACACCGTGTCAAACATCGACGGACTCCATGAAATTTTAGTAGAGAACTGCCCAATACCACTATATCATAAAGAGAGTTAATCAGAAGAACATGTGACCTCTAAAGATCTACTTGAAAGTAACATAAGGCCTCATAAGGGCTCATAACTCCAAGATTAAGAGTTGATCAAATTGCATAATAGATGATAATAAGGGTAAGGCGAATATATACATTTCCCTAAAGTCTTCCAATTTTATATCAAAAAATACAATAAAAACTATTAATATAGCACGTGTGCACCCCTTTGCCTTTAGCTGAAAACACACCAATCAGCAGTGGAGATTCTAAAAAAGGTAAATAAAATAACATAGCAAAATAAAGCACAATTCTTAGTAATACTGGACCGCCCACGCACTGCAAGAAATGTTCTGTGCGACCATAGAAATTACAAAGTAAATAACAATAATCTCAAGTACATGACAGTTGTACTTTTCCCTTTTTCCTAGCTCTTCCGCCACCTATAGTTGCCAACTTGCTAATTGGGCTAGGTTGACTAAAAGAGAGAGCATAAGAACATCAATAGTAAGGTTCAATACTATTTCTAGATTCTTGATTCAAAATGTAGTGGCTTATTTTGTAGAACAGTAAGGCTCAATTGGAGCCCCACGATGATCTCGTCCCAGCCATGGGCCTCAAAATTTCTACATCAAAATGTAGGAACTCATTTTATAGAATAGTAAGGCTAAATTTGGAGCCCCAACTTCTAGACTTTATACTATTTTTTGAAAAAGAAAGAAAGATGACACATGGGTCTACTTCCACTCATCTCATTTGGGTCTCAAGATTTATTTTTTACTATTCTCATACAAACCCAACCCATTCTACATTTTTTATTATAAATTTGGGCCTCAAACTGAATTTTTGAGCTCCATCTAATGATGCTCTAACATAAGAAAACATAGGAAACTAAAAACTTGAATGCATCCCAAAACTTCCACAACGAAAATATTGTGTAACAACCATGAATATATCATTACAAATATCAAAACAATTATAGCAACATACACTGTAGTAGAAACAAAAATCATACGATAACTACAATAATAGTAGCAAACATAGACACAACATAAAAAAAATATTAAAGGCGAATTATTGACAACTTAGGAGCGAACTACGCAGATTATAACAAGAACAATCTTTCTTGAAATGGAACCATTTCCAACTTCTGTCCATCGAACCAAAAAACATTTAGCGATACAAAAAATTCTCGCTTTTGGGATTCTCGTTCGGTTTCTTTACCTAGGATCGATGGTTTCGGACTGGAGCGTCTTTGCTACGTCGCTGGTCCCGGCATCTCCGCTGCCCATCTGGTTCCTCCTCGCCCACTGCTGCTGGTAGTGCTGGTTCTGCTGGTAGTGCTGGTTCTGCTGATTCTGCTGGTAGTGCTGGTTCTGCTGATTCTGCTGGTAGTGCTGGCTCTGCGTCGGGCTCCCCCTCTGCGCGTACTGGTTAGGGCTCCTCCCGTAGAAATTAGGGTTCGGAGTAGGGTTAGGGTTAGGGTTTTGGGGCCCGTTGCCCCCTCGGTTCCCATAGCCCGGAGGGAATCTCCCCCTCGGATTCATCCGATCTCCGCTCCAAAAACACTAGAAAAAAAAATCAAGAAACAGGGGAGGGGAGAGGGAGAAATTGGGTGTGCAGATTCAAAAAGAGGGGCTTTGGAAGCCTAATTTGACATGGAGAGAGTCGAATTGGGGATTTGGAGAAGGCATTTTGGAGATCTAGGGTTTTCTTGCTGCTGTTCTTCTTCTTCTTCTTCGGAAAAAGCTTTGGTTTTCATTATTCAAAAATATGTTCGAATACGTTTTTCTTCTCTCTCACAAGTGAGAAAATTGACTTTTACTATTTTGATAGGTAACTTTATGCTCCTTGTAATTGATATAATTTCCAAAAAAAAAAATTATGCTCCCATTTTACTCTTCCCCATACCCGACTATTCTTATTGCATGTTCAGACTTAATATAAGGTACATGAAACGGTTGTCTCATGTCTAAAATTTTAGAAGGCACCAAAAAATTTATACTATTAATATATATAAATTCAATTCTGAATAAAAGTTCAACCATTCTAATCATTTTAGTCCGTAAAAGAGTCATCTAGTCAAACTATTTTTTTTCAGTCGATGTTTTCTCAAATATTTTTAGCTTTTTTTTTAGAGTTTTCTTAACAGGTGCCCTAAGGACACATGATAATACGTCGATAAATGTGTAATTTGTATGGGTACTTTCACCATCACATTTATCAATGTATCGTTTATTTAAAATCTCTATTGATGTAAAAAGTGCATTGATAAATGTGATTATGGAATTACATATGTAAATTACACATTTGTTGATGTATTAACATTTTTGGTACATCATTTTTTTAACATTTTCAGTTTTATTGGTATTTCATTATGACATATTATTGGGGATGTTATATTTTTTTGTTTTACATCTTAGATCTTGTGTTGATAATAATATTGTATCATCATAGATGAAAATTTTATATGAACATTAAACTTTGAGGGTACCACCTTTAAAGGCTGACACGGATCTCAAAATCAGAAGTCTTGCACTATCTTCTTGACCGCGAGCCCAGCGGAAAAGACCTCGTTGAGGTTGTTGACGCACCAGACGTTGTAGCACGATGACATCAACCCATGTCGGTGACACATTTGATCAGTCGGAAGCCCCACCCCCCTCCTCCTTCCCACCCATGTCACCAATCTCCTCCTCCTTCCTACCGTCATCAGAAGCCCCTCATCCCTCCTCCTCCTTTCCACCCCTGCCACCTCCCCCCTCCTCCTTCTTCCCACCGCCGTCGGAAGCACCTCCTCCCTCCTCCTCCTTTCCACAAGCAAGTGTTGGCCATGGAGGAACAACGACATCGATGAGGAGTTCGAGCTCTAGAGTTCAGTCACTGACGGATGCAGTCGTCCAGCTCTAAAGGCCGGTCCAAAATCCACCACTTTTCACACACTTCCCCCTCTTTTTTGTTGCAAGTGAGAGGTGGAAAAGAGAAGGAGACGGAAAATGTATTGTGACAGAGATTCTCCACTTCCCACGCAGTTGCAGTTGCAGTTGACAACCAAATGTTGAAACCCAAAGTTTCGATGCACACTTGTAGTGTTTCTCTCCACTTGTAGCACAGCTACTGCGATCCAAACAGGTCCTAATTGGGAGTAACTTGGGGTGTCCAGTTTTATAATTTGGCAGACCTTTTATATGAAAGTGTATTGAAAGTGGTTTGAAACTGTCATTTTGGTATTAGCAATGCTAGAAGTACAAGCAAATGGGCTCCAACCCATTTACAGTCGTCTACGTGCCGGTTTCAATTGGGATCCCTCTTCCCATGTGGGGTTGGAGGGAGAGGGGAGCCAATTGTCAACCGCCACATAGGCGATTATAAATGGGTTACAACTTATTTGGTTGTAAACTTAGCTTTTTTGTTTTGGTATACACAATTTCAATGTTTGGAAATCTCTTGTAACTCCATTGTAAGTGGTTATGATATGACATTTATTATAACTGAAAGCATCATTTTTTTATTTTCAATTGCAAGAGAAATGGATTGTAACTCCATTGCAAGTGGCTACACTCTTTACTTTTTTAATTCTCACATACACTTTCATGTTATCATCCAAATTAGATGGTTTCAAACTTCTCAACTGTACGGGACAAATATCATAACATATTTTAGAATGTGATAAATGTTGGCCCATTGGTCATGATCGAACCGATTTTGATAACCGTCTAAACTCGAACTCGATATAAGGGCTACTCACAACGAACTATGACAACCAGTACTGCTGTCACGACCCGCACCCGTTTTTTTTTTTTTTTAAACGGATACGAGACGTGTCCAAGCCAGCCTACGCCGCAGTGTCGGCGGTTAGAACGCTGTCACGGCCATGAAGATCAAATCACAAATAATACTCATTCACAAAATTAATTTAATTTACAATGATTACAAGGTTTACATTTACAGAAAAATATAAACTTGTACAAATACTGAATGACTACAACTTGACTATCGAACTAGTCTCTAGGCTTGTCTGCAAGTACACCCGAACTCTCCATGCTAAATAAATCAACGACTAACCTGAAAATGTTGGTTTCCAGTCAGGAATGGAACGAGCACAATTCACCGAATGCAATTTCAAATAAAGAAAATGACTATAAGACAAAGGTTAGACATCAATCATGAGTTTTGAAAATAACAATAAAGCCGTAAGAAAAATCAATAATAATAAATAGACCAATATACTTTCCACCTTTAGAAGTACCTTTGACATGTGATCAGTCTGGGACATTACACCGCACGGTCTACGAGATCTACTTGCAGAATTTAAACAAGGTCTACGAGATCTACTGCAATAAGTAAACGAGGTCTACGAGATCTACTGCATAAAATAAACGAGGTCTACGAGATCTACTGCATAAAAGTAACAATGTCTACGAGATCTACTGCAAGAAAGTAACAATGTCTACGAGATCTACTGCATGAAAGTAACAATGTCTACGAGATCTACTGCATGAAAGTAACAATGTCTACGAGATCTACTGCATGAAAGTAACGAGATCTACGGTCGGATCACACATCCTTGGTACTTCTCATTCCCGACTCAATAATTTATAATAGAGTATAAAATATCACATAACCAATGACTAATCAATGAAATATAGTAAAGATCAATATCGAAATGCAGACAATAAACTGTACTCGCCTGGGGTCCTGTGCTGGTGAAACCGATGATCCAAGTCACTCAAAATACCACAATAGTCAAAACACGTACAACAGTCCCCGGAAGCTGAAATAAACAATACCAATGATCTCAGAATAGTCCAATTAGCTAGGATTGCCTGTCCTTACGTCCAATTCTGGACACAGGGGCAAAACGGTAATTTCGGGCCAAAACGATGTCCGCCGTTGGACACGCTTTGCACCGAAAAGCGTGCCAGAGTCAACGGTCTCTAATGTCGTCAAACTACATGTCTACGGATCCAGTTTTCCGATACGAACCCAACCGTATGTCCAAAGTTGGATTCCGGCCGGCCGTGCACAAAATCGCCCGTTGAGTGGGACCGTGGGGCCCGCAAAACGACGATTTTGTCAACGGTCTCAGAATTGGACCAAACTTGGCATACACGACCAGAAAAATGATACGGTTCTGTTGGCGCAAGTTTCGTCTCGATCCGATGAGCGTGCACAAAGTAATTGAGAAATTTACAAAGTGCACGATACGGTGAATTTCGACGGATACGCATCAAATTCGTCGCGCGCACGCGACCAATTTGAATTCCGTCAAAGCCTACACGACCACAAAGCCGTTACGCAGCTTTCGATCCTTTCGGTTCGCGATCACGTCGTCCCGATTGGCGTGACGCACGTCATGTGGAACAATTTTCTAGTTTTAAAAACAGATTTTTTGTTGAACTTTGAAACTGAATAATTTTACATATAGTAAACGAAAAATAAATCTACGAGAAGGGACTTGATCTCCTACAGGTTAGTTATAAACCTGTTTAAACAGATTTTGAAATATCGCCTTATTCTGATCGAAAATCGATCACGAATATGGGGGTTTGGGACAGTTCTATGGACTGTTCAAGAACAGTTTTTTTGGTCGATTTGGAACTCGATTTCTATCGCACGTGGTGCGAATCGAAACGAAATATTTGAAGGGATAATCAGTCCTATATGTTGTCTTTCCAAAGCATATTCTGGTTTAGAAAAATACGAAGAGTCGAGTGAGAAAACTTACGTCGAAGTTGCGCTTGGACTGGCTGTCGTTTCTGTGCGGTTACGCGTCTGAGCGCGCGCGGGTTGATTCCCACGCCTGGCCCGCCGGCCGGCGGTGGCCTTGGGCGGCGCGAGCACGCGAGGAAGGTCGCCAGGGTGGTGTCAGCTTGGTGTTAGGGTTTCATCAAGTTTCTCGATTTCTTTCTTCCTATCTCTCTGTTAATTGATATATATACAATTGGCCGAGCGGATAGGTTCAGAGCTCAGCAAGCTCTCGGATTGGGGGGGGATTCTCACGTGGGCCTGGGGCTCAGGCCCCGCCCACTGCCTTAACATCATGATTAGTCACTTTTTTTCAATTTCTTCACTTCTAATGCATCATGTCTATTGAAGTCACTAACTATTGTTTCCAAGTAAGACTTGGCGCTCTTGCTAAAGCTGGGGACCTCCTCGATTTCGGATATTTGTGATAATTTTAGCAACCATTTATCCTCAACCATTGAGAAATTTCTTTTTCTTTTACTAATATTTATATAACTTATAATATATAATATCCTCTTATATATAATATCTATATCATATATATAATATCTATATGTATATATATATTTACACACAAATATTTACCTTTATATTTATCTATATATACACACATATAATATTATATATACACAGACAAATACAGGTATATTCGTTAGTACATACAATATAGCTATATAATTTATTTATCTATACATACACAGATATTTATGTATACATTTATATATATACAAATACTCATATATTTATATACGTTTATATATAAATACACACATATTGCTATATATATATATATATATATATATATATATATATATATATATATATATATATATATATATATATATATATATATATAAATACACATACACCCATATATTTATTCTTTTGATAAATAGTAGATAAATAATAACTAATGATAATAAATAATTTATTCTCAATTACCACAATAATAATATAGCCAATTATAATAAAATAATATTATCTAATAGTATCCTCGATAATATTGATAATAAAATAATATTTAAATATTTAAAAAAAATTGGGAAGGGTGCTACAAATCTACCCACCTTAAAAATAATTTCGTCCTCGAAATTCTAATTCCTAACTATTACCTCAATATCCTCAAATTTAATTTCTCAAAAAAAAATATTTATGGCCTTCTCTAATCATTTGGTATTTACGAAATCTCGATGACTTCTACCCACCTTTGGTCACACTACTCCCTTGAAACACAGGTCACCAAAATCATATAATCTTCTACTAGTGACCAATAATTCTACAAACAGATATCTAGGCATATGGCATCTAGGATCCTCTCCTATCTATCAAGCAACCCAAAGATTTAATAAGCAATAATTTACACAAGTGTCTAAGAATATCGATAAACTCTAACGAGCATGACCATTCGTCGCTCTGAAATAGGAGGGTCATGAAGATAAGGAAAAATAATCAAGAGCAATTATGAATTCTCAAAAGCGGTAGAGAGTATCCAACGATACAGCAAAAATGTTTACGAACCACTGACTTATTTGCTAGATTGGGCTACTCTAATTCAGTCACTTGCTAAGTTCTCAGAGGGTCTCGCAGTCCATGCAATACAAAAATTTATGTTCTCGAAATTCTAAACAAGGTTCCAAAATAGAATGGAATCTGAGAAATCAAAATTGCGATCTTTTCCGGTTATTCAAACACATGAGCAAGGAATATAAATGCAATACAAGATCGTATCTCGACTTCCAGGTAGATGGGATAAAGGTTACGAATGGATTTACATTCTAAGGGATGGAAGTTACATAATAGATACATGGACTGATTTCAAGTAGTTCAGTCCTATAGTCCAAATATGGTAGTGTGATACTGGGTCTTAATGGGCTTCCTGATTAGACATCCCTCGTTGATTGGGTAAACCTTGGATTGCAATCTATATGGGCTGGACAAGATCCCAAATAAAAACTATTTCTACTAGGTTAGGGTGACCTGGAATGGGATTCAACCCAAATGGTTGAGCTAGTTGTCTGTCATGTTGGTTAGCTAGGTTCCTAAAGTCTGAAATGTGCCTTCGGTGACTTTTGTGTTTAAGTAGAACAAGAGACCTCTATCAGTGGCACACTAGTGGCAAGTGCGTAGTGGGCTTCGAGTAGATCACCACCATATATTGGGTCGAAAGAATTGGGTCAAGGTTGAGGCTCTAATGGAAGTCGAAAAGTATACCGGTATTATGGTAAGGGTTATACCTAGTCCTTTGTCCTGAAAGTCGTACCATGAAAATAGAGTACAAGGGGACCGGTTTGAGTGGGACATGATATACCTAGATTAAGGTGGACTCATCTAGATCTTGCATATGAATTTCGTTGGAAGGTAACAATTGGCCTCGTGCTCCGAATATTAATGACACGGTCGGGGACACAAAATGATCTAAATGAATAGTGGGAGTCCAAGGGTACTAATCATCATCCTATGGAAGTTATTCTAATCAATCGAAGATCCTCGTATATCCCAAAAATTTTAGGAGGCTTACAGTCTATCCACCTTAGAAGCTAAGATATGGTTTTAGGAATAATAAGACTAGAAGAATTCCAAAAGTCCGGGTATTGTACCTCGACTTTTGTGAATAAAGATTAAGGCACGCCGTATCGGAATACGGTAGATATAAGTTGAGTCAAGGGTCGTCCCTCAATAAATGGAAAACGAGTGCGTGTGCAAGAACACATGGTCGATAAAATAGAATGACCTACTCGTCCACAGTATACATGAGTTGTCGACGGGGTAACCAACTCTAAGGCACAACATATGAAAAGATTTCTAAGAATTTAGTCATGAATTTCTATTGGGGTCAAACCTGCCAGACTATCGTCACAAGAGTTGTAGTAATCGTGTATTGCTGTTGACAACTGGTATATCATAATTTGACAGGGTATTTATTTTATGGTATTAGCTAAGCAAGTGACTGTGGTGTTCCAACACTAGTTAGGTCTTAATAATAAAAAAAATTACATAACTAGAGTAATATTTGTTGGAACCCAATCTCGGAATGAGTGTCACGGTAATTGATTACCCTATTGTCCACTCATCTCGTGTCTTACTGTGGGCTTCGGTCGAGGAAGGGTTGGTTCAAGGCTTAAGGGTTGCTAGTTAAGGCAAGCTACCAGCAAATAATTAGAGACTCTCAATATTTGGTTTTTTGAGAATAGATAGTCTCCTAGGTTGGCGTTCTGACTAAGGGTAAAACCCTAATCATTCTCAAATTCGAATGGCTAGAAGGTCTCAATAGCAGTTTGGGGTCAAGAGGAGAACGCGTAACTCAATCGCATGGCCAGCCGATGATAACTATACTTGTGTATACAACCACCATAGCCATGGGGATACGCGGTATCTCTCTACCAATTACGAGCTTCTGCCTTTCCAAATCAGTGAAAGACAAAAACAATAAAGAGTTCAAGAAAGATGTCACTGAATACAATTACGTGATTCAAAGGCGAACGTATAATTTAAGAGGAATTGTCAAGCATTCGCGGATGAGATCATAGATACCTCGATATCTCAATCCACGCAGGATAGTTAAATGAAGTGCGAACCAAATGCATCATGGTTGATCAGACCATAATACACTGATTCTGATTAGACACTATGTTAGCAGGCGTCCCCACTAAACACATGTCTTGAATCAAGCTCGAGAACAGAGTGAGCTTGCAAAACTAGGCTGTAATTGCGACGTTGGTCAAGATAGTCAAAATACAAGTACGCAAGATTTTTGAAAGAGACACTAATAGTTCGAGTTCTGTGAGAATCAAACCCTACCTGGTGTTCTTACTTATACAGTCATCCTACTGTCTTCTTATTCATAAGACTTTGGTCAACTAATGGTTTATGGACTTCCGACGTCTATATTCCAGGTAACCTATTAGTGTCAGTCAATTACCCCGTCAATAGATCACAAGGACCACGGAATACTGGGTTGGAAGACATGTTATCCATCCTGCAGAACTTCTACTAGTATTGGCTTTGGGTCTTACGGAACATATATGGCATTGTCCTATCCTCCACAGTATCTTAAACTTGTAATCATGTCTGAAGTCATTTCACCGAGAGTTATGCCTCGCCCGTATACTCGGACTGTGGTAAACTCTTGGATTCGTGATTTCAGGGTAATATGATATCCGATACTCTACCTTATAGGGACACAAGGGTGACTACGGTCAAAGAGGATCACTAGCTATAGTTTAGCAATATTCTATAACCTATATTCTCTTAAACTATTCCAACTCTAAGGATCGTGCCTTGCCAGTGCGCTGTTGGCGGCAGTGAACACATAGTCTCCCTAATTTAAATAAATGACGACAGTGCGCTGCTGTCCTGCCATTATGAGTTAACTGACATTCCTTTAATTACATCCGGAAAAATAAATCCATGAGCTCCTAGAGATTCAAACAAGTTGCCTATAAAATAAAGTGTAAGCATTTGTCCTATCAGTCACCACCCTTAAAATAGAGATTGAACGGGAAGGAAATAACTGAAGGCAAAGAAATACGAACACTCTAGTATCTATCTCAGGTGTATTCAAACTATGGAGGAAAACTTGAATCGAAATTGACTCGAGGTTCTCATATGGATAACATAATCAACATTATATAAAATAATAATTCTTAGGGCAAAATAGGAACTAATTAGGCAATTTGGACTAAGATATGAGGATGATATCTAAAGAGGCAACGAGAAGGAATTGAATAATTTATCTAGGTGAGATCATCAATTCCAGGAAGCTCTGCCGCTCCAAGTGAATAATCTATCCACATTGAACCATATCTTCCAATCAAGAGGTAGTAGTGTACCTATGGGGATATAGCAAACTATCAAAATTAATAACTCTTCATATAAATTGCATGGCCTAGACTACCCATCGGTCAATTTGTATAAGGGACTCCTAGTCCTAGTCATCCTTTTAAATTAAATTAATTTGTAATTCGTGAATGAGCATTTCCTAGTCGCAGGCTCGCAATAGTACAACTAACTTAAGTACTATCACGAGTTCGCATGATTTGCGAAGACAGACCTGCATGGGCCACCACAAAAACTTGTCACGACCCGCACCCGTTTTTTTTTTTTTTTTAAACGGATACGAGACGTGTCCAAGCCAGCCTACGCCGCAGTGTCGGCGGTAGAACGCTGTCACGGCCATGAAGATCAAATCACAAATAATACTCATTCACAAAATTAATTTAATTTACAATGATTACAAGGTTTACATTTACAGAAAAATATAAACTTGTACAAATACTGAATGACTACAACTTGACTATCGAACTAGTCTCTAGGCTTGTCTGCAAGTACACCCGAACTCTCCATGCTAAATAAATCAACGACTAACCTGAAAATGTTGGTTTCCAGTCAGGAATGGAACGAGCACAATTCACCGAATGCAATTTCAAATAAAGAAAATGACTATAAGACAAAGGTTAGACATCAATCATGAGTTTTGAAAATAACAATAAAGCCGTAAGAAAAATCAATAATAATAAATAGACCAATATACTTTCCACCTTTAGAAGTACCTTTGACATGTGATCAGTCTGGGACATTACACCGCACGGTCTACGAGATCTACTTGCAGAATTTAAACAAGGTCTACGAGATCTACTGCAATAAGTAAACGAGGTCTACGAGATCTACTGCATAAAATAAACGAGGTCTACGAGATCTACTGCATAAAAGTAACAATGTCTACGAGATCTACTGCAAGAAAGTAACAATGTCTACGAGATCTACTGCATGAAAGTAACAATGTCTACGAGATCTACTGCATGAAAGTAACAATGTCTACGAGATCTACTGCATGAAAGTAAACGAGATCTACGGTCGGATCACACATCCTTGGTACTTCTCATTCCCGACTCAATAATTTATAATAGAGTATAAAAATATCACATAACCAATGACTAATCAATGAAATATAGTAAAGATCAATATCGAAATGCAGACAATAAACTGTACTCGCCTGGGGTCCTGTGCTGGTGAAACCGATGATCCAAGTCACTCAAAATACCACAATAGTCAAAACACGTACAACAGTCCCCGGAAGCTGAAATAAACAATACCAATGATCTCAAAATAGTCCAATTAGCTAGGATTGCCTGTCCTTACGTCCAATTCTGGACACAGGGGCAAAACGGTAATTTCGGGCCAAAACGATGTCCGCCGTTGGACACGCTTTGCACCGAAAAGCGTGCCAGAGTCAACGGTCTCTAATGTCGTCAAACTACATGTCTACGGATCCAGTTTTCCGATACGAACCCAACCGTATGTCCAAAGTTGGATTCCGGCGGGCCGTGCACAAAATCGCCCGTTGAGTGGGACCGTGGGGCCCGCAAAACGACGATTTTGTCAACGGTCTCAGAATTGGACCAAACTTGGCATACACGACCAGAAAAATGATACGGTTCTGTTGGCGCAAGTTTCGTCTCGATCCGATGAGCGTGCACAAAGTAATTGAGAAATTTACAAAGTGCACGATACGGTGAATTTCGACGGATACGCATCAAATTCGTCGCGCGCACGCGACCAATTTGAATTCCGTCAAAGCCTACACGACCACAAAGCCGTTACGCAGCTTTCGATCCTTTCGGTTCGCGATCACGTCGTCCCGATTGGCGTGACGCACGTCATGTGGAACAATTTTCTAGTTTTAAAAACAGATTTTTTGTTGAACTTTGAAACTGAATAATTTTACATATAGTAAACGAAAAATAAATCTACGAGAAGGGACTTGATCTCCTACAGGTTAGTTATAAACCTGTTTAAACAGATTTTGAAATATCGCCTTATTCTGATCGAAAATCGATCACGAATATGGGGGTTTGGGACAGTTCTATGGACTGTTCAAGAACAGTTTTTTTGGTCGATTTGGAACTCGATTTCTATCGCACGTGGTGCGAATCGAAACGAAATATTTGAAGGGATAATCAGTCCTATATGTTGTCTTTCCAAAGCATATTCTGGTTTAGAAAAATACGAAGAGTCGAGTGAGAAAACTTACGTCGAAGTTGCGCTTGGACTGGCTGTCGTTTCTGTGCGGTTACGCGTCTGAGCGCGCGCGGGTTGATTCCCACGCCTGGCCCGCCGGCCGGCGGTGGCCTTGGGCGGCGCGAGCACGCGAGGAAGGTCGCCAGGGTGGTGTCAGCTTGGTGTTAGGGTTTCATCAAGTTTCTCGATTTCTTTCTTCCTATCTCTCTGTTAATTGATATATATACAATTGGCCGAGCGGATAGGTTCAGAGCTCAGCAAGCTCTCGGATTGGGGGGATTCTCACGTGGGCCTGGGGCTCAGGCCCGCCCACTGCCTTAACATCATGATTAGTCACTTTTTTTCAATTTCTTCACTTCTAATGCATCATGTCTATTGAAGTCACTAACTATTGTTTCCAAGTAAGACTTGGCGCTCTTGCTAAAGCTGGGGACCTCCTCGATTTCGGATATTTGTGATAATTTTAGCAACCATTTATCCTCAACCATTGAGAAATTTCTTTTTCTTTTACTAATATTTATATAACTTATAATATATAATATCCTCTTATATATAATATCTATATCATATATATAATATCTATATGTATATATATATTTACACACAAATATTTACCTTTATATTTATCTATATATACACACATATAATATTATATATACACAGACAAATACAGGTATATTCGTTAGTACATACAAATATAGCTATATAATTTATTTATCTATACATACACAGATATTTATGTATACATTTATATATATACAAATACTCATATATTTATATACGTTTATATATAAATACACACATATTGCTATATATATATATATATATATATATATATATATATATATATATATATATATATATATATATATATATAAATACACATACACCCATATATTTATTCTTTTGATAAATAGTAGATAAATAATAACTAATGATAATAAATAATTTATTCTCAATTACCACAATAATAATATAGCCAATTATAATAAAATAATATTATCTAATAGTATCCTCGATAATATTGATAATAAAATAATATTTAAATATTTAAAAAAAATTGGGAAGGGTGCTACAACTGCTACCGTTCAAAAATTGCTCAGTCGTCGCATTTGTCTTTATTTGTCATTCTCAAATATATTTTACACACTTTTATTGAGTCTAAAAAAATGTAAACTACGTCGTACTGGCAAATAGATTTAATCCAAAAATATTTTTCAAACTACCAAGTTTTTACAAATTAGCTTATTTTTTAAACCTAAAAAAATTCGTATTTAAAAAATAGCTCAAAAAGCCCAAAATAAGTTTTAGAACCTGGATTTTGACCTAACTCAGACTACCAAAGTTTGGACTGAGTTCGACCAGAACTCGGCCCGAACTTAGGTACCTGAAGTGGTAAAACCTATAAACCTGTTATTCCTACAAACATAGTTGCGACGGTCGAATTTTCTAACTTTTGGCATCCGAATTTGGCCAGAACTCGATTTTTAGCAATCTTATAAATAAAGAAGAGTTTTTCATTCTAAATCACTCATTCACTTTTTATCTTATCTTCTCTTAACCTTTTTAGCTATTCAAAGCTTTTATTTTCAAATTTCAAACCTGTTTACAACCTCTAATCTACTTGTCGGTACGATACGGTCTAGAAGTTTTCAGAGAGTTGTAATCAGAGACATGATCAAGAAGTTCACATTTCACAACTGAAGTCGGTCGAGCACTTCGGATCTAAGTTTGGTGTTGTAAAGAGTTGCAAGTGCTCGTTTAAAGCTTGTGTTTCCAATAGTGGATTTCAACTTGGAGCAAGAGTCCTCCAGCCTGGAATAGTCCTCACAAGAGGGAGACCAGGATATATTGTTGTATTTGCGTTTGATCTCTGTCTCTCTTATTTACTGCTTTTTATATAACTGTGACATAGCACTGCAACACAATAATGATATAGTAGTGTTTGTGTTTTAATTAGTAATATTCTGTTGCATACTTTATTCAACCCCCCTGTCATTCACATTGCTACATCAATTACAACATTTACAATATTTATATTTAAAGAATTTACAAGTCTCACAAAATAAAATAAAACAACTAATCTATCTAACTAGTCTTCTATGTTGGCCTTCCAACATACCCATGTCTTCCCTAATGGTCCAAAGCGTAATGTAGCAGACGATTATCTGAAAATATTGATTTTCAGTCAGGAATGGAACAAGCACACATATGACAAGCTATTCAAGACATGATAGGATTTGCAAAACATAAAAATAGCATATGAGAAACTAAACTAGAAAAGTAACAGGCATCATGGTATAATAGGAAATAAAACAGGCAAACTCTATAATAAGATACAACAACTAGAAAGGTAAACATGGTGTCATAGCATATGATATAGGAAAACAGGATGAACAAGTAAGAACAATATCTATCTATGTGTGTTAAAATATCATGGTCGACGTGTGAACGACTAAGGGATAAATCTAGCACCCCGCACGTGTCGTGTGCGGCTGCTATTCTCCACGAAAGACAATGGAGATGAAAAGGTTAGTTCACACGTCTACTAAGATATTTCTCCGCCTGACTAGTACTCATGGATTCGAACAAGTCACAAACACGACAATCATGTGGATGGTAAATAAGAAATATAATATGTAGGGATCGATAATACTAACCCGTGTAACAAGCGTGTCTGCAAAGCAGGAAGAGCATATGTATAATATGTAATAGAAAACTATCAGAAATTGAAAGCAATTAGTATATGTACTTGCCTGGAATCTTTTGCTAGTGAAACCGATAATACCATTGCATGCGAAATAGTCCAGTTGGCTTAGGGGTAGCACGCAAAATCCACAATATCCAACCACTCATGAGCTACAAAAGTCAAACTCCTGCCATTGTCTCCGGATGCTGAAACAGAAATCACCAACATGTTTGGCATAAAAAATATCTAGAAATGCCTACCAAAAGTCAAATTCTAGACACAGGGGCAAAACTGTAATTTTGGATCAAAACAATATCCACCGTTGGATCCACTTTGCATCAAAAAGTGTGTCAGCCCCTACAGTCTTTAAAGTTATCAAACTACATGTCTACGGATCCGGTTTGACAATACGAATCCAACCATATGTCCAAAGTTGGATTCCGGTGGGCCGCACACAAATTTGCCCGTTGGATCGGGTCGTGGGCCCGCCAAAATAGTGTTCCGGTCGACCTTCTCAGAATCGGATCAAACTTGGCTCAAAAGACCATAAAAATAATATGGTCATGTTAGCGTAGTTTCATCTCGAGATGACGAACGTGCACAAAGTAATTGGATAGTTTGCCAAGAGGTCGATACGGGATATCTCGACCGATATACCTCGATTTTGTCATGTACGCACAACGAAATCGAGTTTCGTCGAATTTCACACGTCGACAACATCCATACGTATCTTTCGATGCTCATGGGTTGCGATAACGTAGTCCGGTTTGTCGGAACGCACGTCGTATCGGTGATTTTTCTAAATTTTTTGTTCTTTTAAAAACTATTTTTTCTTGATTTTTAGAAACTGTTTTCTCGACACATATTAGATGAAATCAGAAACTACAAAAAGGGTCTTCAAGTCCTATAGGTTGTCTTCAATGTTGTTTAGGTAGTTTTTTTTCCAAATTGTTGGCGGATCGGCTCTAATTCGCCTTCCAAGTCGAGGGCGGGGGACTATTTCTCAACTGTTCTCGAAACAGTTTTACTTCGACTTTAAGTCAATTTTCTAGGATTTCTACTACGATAGAATAAAATCTACCTGATTGGTTTGAAGATGGTCTACGTGTAGGAATTTATGGATCACGATTTCACCAAACATCGAGGAATAAATATGGGTTCGAAGTCGGGTACCTGGGGGTCGGTCTGCTGTGCAGTGCTGTCGCGCATGGCCGTGCGCACGGTCGACCGGGGGTTGGGATTTAGGGTTTTGATGAGGTTCCATCTCTCTCTCTCTTATATATTCATGTGCTGCTATCGGGTTGGGGCTCGGGCAAATCGCACGGAAACAGTAATTTAGTTTTCCTTTTGTTTATACTCCATCTATCTCTCGTTCTCTCTCTCTCTCTCTCTCTCTCTCTCTCTATATATATATATATATATATATATATATATATAGAAAATTCTACAATACATCCACCCATTTTGGACGTATCGATACATCCGAAATCTGGACCGTTGGATGTTAATCCAACGGTTCAGATTAAATTCAGATGAAATAATGCAGGAGATATCATTTAATGCTGTTTTTGACTTTTGACCTCTTGTTAACTTGCTATAGCAGGTCATTCTTCAATGCAATTTTTTAATGAACACCCTAAATTAACTCATATTTACTTTCTCTTTCGTCCAGGTAATTTAATATTTTGTGCAACTACGTATATAAAACAATAATTGTGTGTCGGCCGAAAAGGAAGGACACAGTGTGTCCAGGTCTGTAGGCTATGTAGACGATGACACCACCGCCGCTAGCGATCTAGATGGTGACACCGACGACGAAATGGTACATTTAGGACGAAGAATGGTACATTTAGGAAGCCGATAAAAGCTCATTCTCTCAAATCTTTTCTTTGTGAAAATTAAATCCAAGGAGGACACAATCCCTAAGGACACAGTGTGTCCAGGTCTATAGGCGATGTAGACGACACCACCGCTGCTGGCGATCTAGATGAGGACACCGACGACGAATGGTACATTTAGAACGGAGAATGATACATTTATGAAGGAGAATGGTACATTTAGGACGGAGAATGGTACATTTAGGAAGCCGATAAAAGCTCGTTCTCTCAAATCTTTTCTTTGTGTAAATTAAATCTAAGGAGGACACAGTGTGTCCAGGTCTGTAGGCGATGTAGACGACACCACCGCTGCTGGCGACCTAGATGAGGACACCGACGACGAATGGTACATTTAGAACGGAGAATGGTACATTTAGCACGGAGAATGGTACATTTAGTACGGAGAATGGTACATTTAGGAAGCCGATAAAAGCTCGTTCTCTCAAATCTTTTCTTTGTGTAAATTAAATCCAAGGAGGACACAATCCCTAAGGACACAGTGTGTCCAGGTCTGTAGGCGATGTAGACGACACCACCGCTGCTGACGATCTAGATGAGGACACCGACGACGAATGGTACATTTAGAACGGAGAATGATACATTTATGAAGGAGAATGGTACATTTAGGACGGAGAATGGTACATTTAGGACGGAAAATGGTACATTTAGGATGGAGAATGGTACATTTAGGAAGCCGATAAATGCTCATACTCTCAAATCTCTTATTTGTGTAAATTAAATCCAAGGAGGACACACTCCCTAATTTTAGTTATTGCTTAGCAGAGTCTGCTTAGTTGTTGTAAAATTGTGGTGTTGCTTCTGTGACACTTTCATCTTTAATCTCATGTTTTCTATGAATATGTGTTCTATTTGATTTTGATTTAGTAATCTTTCCGTAATTAGTTTTTTTGTTTCATCTAACAATTTAATATTTTTGTTATAAAGCTACAGGCCATGGTGGTGGTGGTGGAAGGAGAAACGGAGATGAAGAAGGAAAGAAGAAGAAGTTTCGGTTCGCGACGGACTTCGTCGAGTTCCTCAATCAAGCGGAATTAAACCTCTTATAGAGTTCCTTAATTGAATTTGATCATGATAACCTTTTGTATTTTTCAAACGGCTAGTAGAATCTTCCTCGAGCCCTCCTCAATCAAACGGCTAGTAGATTCTTCCTCGAGCCCTCCTCAATCAAACGGCTAGTAGATTGTTTGCTAGTCTCGAAATTTATTTGTCTTTCCATCTTTCTCACTTTTTGTACTTCTCTCTTGCTATATATACAATAGTTTTCTTGTTTTATAGTACTATTATTCATTCTGAAATACATAGAATAGTTTTCTGAAATACAACAGTTTTTTTGTTCTCAAGATGTCTACTCGTGTGGTGGGAAATGTAGAAGACGTAAAAGATTGGTTGCCAGCTCCAAATGAAACCTTCATTCCGCGTATGTTGCGCAAGATTGAAGAACATCTGTCGACGATTTCAGCTGATGTTGTAAAGATCAATTCTATGCTTAGTTCATTAAAAATTGAACAAATGAATTTATCTCGGCATTTTGAGAAGATTGAAGAATCTTCAGCTTTGAAGAAGGCATCTTCATCTGGAGCATTTAATAATGTGAAGGTGATTTCCGTTGAATCTTCTTCCAATGAGGAGGACGTGGAGCTACAGTCTCGTAATAAAGCATTGGACCGAATGCTCGCATTGTCCCCTACAGAAGAAATTGACTTTAACAGTTCTTCTAAAAGAATGCGTGGAAATTTACATCCGGTCACACCATCAAAAAGTTTAACAAGGGGTTCAACCTCGAAGCCTAGCAATTGTACTAGTGGTTCTTCGAGTTATTACGACTATATTTTTGTCGATGATAGACCTGACGAGTAAGTAATATGAGTTTTGATTTAATTTCAACAGTTTTTTTCTCCTAATTTATTTATTTTTTTTCTTAGAGAAATAATATTATCTTGCAACAAAAACTATGTGTCTCGGTTTGAGATGAAGACCTTAGCTCCTTTAACAAAAATTAGCAATGGGGTTTGTATAGAGAGTATATTTCTTCTTAGATGCCATCTATGTTTACTTCGATTCTATTGCTTATATTTTTAATAATTTATTCAGATGGTAGGCATTGTCTCTGCTCTTCTCACCGCGGAGGAACGGAAAAGAACCTCCAATAAAGCTAATGTATGATTTTTACCAATAAAGATATCGGTGAGTGAGCATTTTATTCTTCAATGCATATGCATTAACAATTTTCTTGTTTGTTTGTCTTTCATAATGTATTAGTTGATGTGTATGTAGAAAGAAATGTTACCTCCATCTGACAAAAAGCTTCATCAAATATGGAAGAAGTACAAATATTTTCAGGATTGCATGGGATCTTTAAGCACTTGTAACGAGGTATTAATGTATTTTTGTTTAAATATTAATCCTAATTTTCTAAAAATTTACTTATTTGTTTTACCTAATTAATCCTGATTCAGATATACATATCCATTCATTTGGATGGACACTATACTCTTGCAAGAGTTCTGGTTAAAAAAAGGACTGTTGAAATTTGGGACTCACTTGCATCTAAAGATGATCCGATTCAAAACAAAATAGTCATAAAAGAAATAGTAAGCTCATATTCATCAATTTTTATGAATTGGGTACAAGATACGCGGTATACTAATACATATTGTATTCTGGTAATTGTAGTTTTCAAATTTGGATCTCTTTCTCGAAGAAGAGATTTTGAAGTTGAGAGATGCTAGGTTCAGCTTTTCTACTTTTGCAATAAAACGTCCTTCTTATGTTCCCCGCCAAGGCAATTCTGTTGATTGTGGAATTTTTGTAATTGCATTCATGAAAAACCGATGTAGTCTAGACTACCGTTCTCTCGATGTAAGTCTGAAAATATGTCGTCAAAAACTTTAACTTGTTAAAGCAATATTTTTGATGTTATGTTTGTTATATGCAGTTTGATACGGGAATGGAAAGACGCAAAGCTGCTGAATGGATTACAACTTCAGAGCACAATGAAGAGCTAAAATAAGTCCAATCTGAAATGATTGAATATGGAAAACGATGATTTTTTTCTTCTTCTTTTATATCTAATGTATGGAAACCCCTAATGTATTATGTTCATTTGTTTTGTTGAGTTGTAATGACATTTTTGCCAAACGACTTCGATTCTTTTTGATTAAGCAGAATCATTTTTGCCCTTCAAATTAATATAATTAAGCAGAAAGGAGTCTTTTGCCCTTCCATCGAATGACATTTTTGCCCTTCTAATTAATTCAAAACACCCCCGAACCTTTTTATTACAAAAAAAAACCGTTTTGATTCTTCCTCTTCTTCCATACTCCACTCTGTACTCAAACCTAGGTCATTCTCCTCCAAAATCTTCAAACCTTCCTCCCCATTCGCAATATTCACACCATGTCGGCATCAGCGGCAGAATCATCACCGGCAGCATCACCAATTAGAGAAGACGCACCAGTTACAGAAAATCCAAAAGCGATAGACGGAGAACAACCGAAACCCTATTCTAAGAAAGTTGCACAAAAGAAAAAGGAAAAAGTTGCTAAACAAAAAGAAGTGCAAGAAGAAGTACAAACAGAAGGTATAACTTTGATTTTATGTTCACAAATTCTGTATATATTACAAGGAAAATGACATTCTCCGTCATAAAACGCATTTGAATGTTAAATTCTATTCGCCGTTTAATTTGGAACGGAGAATGGCATTCACCGTCTAACTTGAAACGGAGAATAACATTCCCAGTGTTAAAACACATTAGAATGTTCATTCTCCGTTTTATTTTAAACGGAGAATGACACTCTCCGTGTCATTTGAAACGGAGAATGACATTCTCCGTGTTAGTATACACGGAGAATACCGTTCCCAGTATTAAAACCCATAAGAATGGCCATTCTCCGACCTAATTTTTTATTTTTTTTGTTTTGTAGAAAAAAATCTGTCAGTAATAAGGATTCAAGACTTTTCCGTTCTACCTTCAAGCCAATGCTAAATCTTATGGAGGAGGTCAATCAAGATGTTGGCCGTTTACCTGAGCCAGTTATTGGTTCCTTAAAGAATACCGGTTTCTGGAATTTTGTCGAGATTTTCTACCAAAACAGAGTCCATGTCTCCGAAGTGGCCAAGGTAACGGAAGGGCTTGAGAATTTAATTGCAAGTTACACAGAAGAAGAAGATGGCGTCGGGTGTTTTGAATTGAGCACCACTGTTAAAATCGCGCCAAGCGTCGACGATATGGCAGTCATATTCGGTCTACCGCTGAATGAAGAAAGCGATGATGATATTTTTTACAGAAGATTGATAAAGGAAAAACAACAGCAGCCCACACCACCAGCATCATTGAGCCTGTGTAGAGATCACTTCACAAGATTGCTGGCTAATACTAAGGGCAAACACTCAGAAGTCACGAATAAGGAAGTGAGAGACAAGTTCTTTGAATTGTTACGACGGCTTCGTGGCGGAGATAACGCTGTTAATCCAGATGATTTGGCCAAGCTAATAATCTTCCACTTGTGCCAAACAGTATTCTTCACAAAGTCTGGCGGTTCAAATTTGCCGTACAGATTCTTGGCCTTGGTAGACAGTGTGGACGTCATCAACAGTATATGCTGGCCAAGGTTAATCCTGGCATATGTAATAGATAGCATAAAGAGGAGTAGAAGCAAAACTGAACAGGGGGATTACTCAATGGCTTTCCACAAATTCGAAGGTTGCACAATATACTTCCTCTATTGGTTTGCAGAACATAGTAAATTTGTGGAAAAGAAGTTCGCCCCAATTCCTGATTACCCAAGATTTTTTACATGGAATGGGTACGAAATCTCAAACTTCCTCAAGGCCGAATATCACAACAAAATGAGATCGAAGATGATATTAAAAGATCTAGTTATACCTGTTGGGGAAGAAAAAGGGCACAAAGAAGATGAGCCACCTATAGAAGAAGTTAAAAAAGAGGGAGAGGAAGAACACCAAGAAGCAGGTGGGGATAATTTTGATGAACAACGGATACCACAACATCATGAAATGGGCGCTGTGATGGACGACTCAGCAAAGGAATTGGAGGATTTGAGAAG